>OZ026562.1:3825000-3867500 GCA_964020155.1 Chondrilla cf. caribensis
CTAATGTGCACAAAAGCCAGGGGCCTATAGCTACATGCACGTGTGTCGAAATTCGAAAGAGCTGAATTGTGCGTGTGATATAGCTAGTATTACCTATTCGTAGTTACTAGGGTCGGCACAGATTATACAGCTGCAGAGTTCGAAAGGACAAGATAAAATATTACAGGGAGAATCCTAACCTGTCGAGGAGGATGCGCTTCATGAAAAACAATGATCGAAGCGGGAGTGAAGATCTAGAAAAAAAAAGCAAAAGATTATGGTCTGACGGTGTTGAACGGGCTGCCCAACACCCCTGTTCACAAGCGCTATCCCGCTACTACTAAGTACGGAGACTTTTGTCTGCTGTGTTTCCACCCTGGACCAGTGCGACCCTCATTATCAACCTGGACGCCCAGGGACTCCTCCCAAGCGCCCATGTTGATACCTAGTTTAGCGCGGACGCTCGCTCAACACAGGAAGTGTCAGACAGGGATCCCGATCTCACGCCATCCCATAATCCAGCCTCAGAAGCAGCTCCGATTACAGGTGCACGCCACTACACCCAGCTGACGAAAGACGTACAAGTGACCCTATTTGAACTAACGCGATTATTTTATTCACATTTTGAGAGCTTGAGAACAGTTAGAGTTGTAAACTAGCACTTGTTTTGTCCGCTGTTTCAAACATAGGGTTGTTAAGAGCTACCAAAAGGTTGTTTTCAGGAGGATCAACTTGAGCTTCAAAGACAGGATTCTCTATCAGGGCCAATAGACGTCCGCCAACTCCTTCATTCATTCGTAGTGAAAATAACCTGTCCATGTTGACAAAAGGAATGACGTGGCGTTCTTTCAACCAGTGATCAAGTACAAAAAGCATTTCTCTGCCGGAGAGAAACAAAAGGAAATTAATAATACAGACACTAGATTTATCGTATAACAACTTTCAGTATTACTTACTGCTGTCCGTTAATCATTTCATAAGAATCATCCACATTTTGTAGAACATTTGACAAGTTATGGAACTTTGTTTCCATGGAAGGAAAGCCTGTAGGTTTGGCTATTGAGGAACAATGACAGCAGAGATATCGGTCAATACAAACACAGTCAGCTCAAGTTACTGAATAAGTCAAATATGCAAACAATGTATTATTTCAATGTTCTTGCTAGCAGCATACGCACATGTAGAGTTTGTACTCAGTATGTAGCCAGGTTTATGGAGATTACATAGTTCGCTCTGTATATGTATGTATGTACACATAACACTTGTAGCACCCTCGTACATATCTTAGCATGTGTATACACATAGCACTTGTACCACCCTCGTACATATCTTAGCATGTGTATGCACATAGCACTTGTACCACCCTCGTACATATCTTAGTATCTGTGTACACACAAATTGAACATTTCATTAAGAAAAAAATTTACCTCCAAACACAAAACTGCCTACACATGTATATCACCACATTTAAGGTGGCCAGGCTATACCCACCTTCCATGCCAACTGGTACAACAAAGAATAGTGTAACGATATGAGAATCTTCCATCGGCTTGCCATGGACGTGCAAAGTGAAAGGCTGGTTTCCTGACCATATGGAAAAACACTGTTGGTTAGGGTTGAGCTAAGAAACGTTTCACGTATGGATGCACGCACACATTGTGTTGTGGGCACACCTATGCATATTAAGATACTCACTAAACAAGTCAGGTTGGAGTTGACATGCGTATGTCCAAGTAGTGACATAAGTGCAGTGTTTGCATATAAAATGGTACAAAGTTACAATATTAACCTTCTAATCCCGTTTGTCTCCTGAGGTACCTCAATGCAGCCTTTGATGGCTCTTGACCAGCCTCCACCCTCCCTCCGGGCAACATAATCGGACCACTCAGACCCTCACGCATCAGGCACACCTGTACACACATTGGATAGCAAGTACAGGATAAGATATATGCATTTCAACATGCATAGTAAGTATCCTGGTTAGCACATACTCATGGTTAGTACACACTCCAAGTTAGCACACACTCCTGGGTAGTACACACTCCTGGTTAGTACACACTCCTGGTTAGTACACACTCCTGGTTAGTACACACTCATGGTTAGTACACACTCCAAGTTAGTACACACTCCTGGGTAGTACACACTCCTGGTTAGTACACACTCCTGGTTAGTACACACTCATGGTTAGTACACACTCATGGTTAGTACACACTCCAAGTTAGTACACACTCCTGGGTAGTACACGCTCCTGGGTAGTACATGCTCCTGGGTAGTACATGCTCCTGGGTTGTACATGCTCCTGGTTGGTTGGCACACTTGGTTAGCACCTACTTCTGGTTAGTACATACTCAACTTAATTGGTCCCTACCTCGTATACACTATATCAACCAGTACTGATAGTACTAACCCTAACCTCCAATGAGAATATTGGCATGCCCTTCAAGGTACTTACTAAGGAAATTGGAGCGTACTATAAAGACTAACTAGTGGAGCACATAAAAATTTTCAGTGTGTATGCAGTATGAGAGTAGTAGTAGGCATATAGATTAATATATGTCATGTATATACTCACATTCATGTACCATATGAGCATAAATGGGAAACTAATCCACTAACAAAGAGAAAGGGGCGAACGAAATACAGTGGAACCTCTACTAAAGGACACTCTGAATAAAGGACACCATAGGAATTACCTTCCTACAAAGGACACTTTCTTAGGCCCCAAAAATGAACTTTCCCATAGTGTTAATACATTGTTCACCTCTGAAGAGTGGACAACCTCTCTACAGTGGACAAATTAGCTGGTCCCAATGTGCCCTTTATAAAGAGGCTCCACTGTATTCAATAAGCGACTGTTGCTATAAAGAAAGCTAGAGCCAGAAGATTTGTAATGGAACACTTGTAATGTACATGTATGTATACATGTATATGTATGGGTACAACCAAGTTCATATGTGTGATGCAGTGCACATAGATACATACACCTTCAAATGTTACAATACATCATTCATACATGAAAATATGGAGGGTTGCAGGTCATCAACGGGTGCAACTGACCTATTGCAAAGCAAAAGACTTAGAACAACCCCACTATAACTTGTAATCATTGTACAAAGGCATATATGGTTACAGCTATGGTTGTAGGATCCCATTTCCCCGGGGTAGTCATTAGTCACAAAGGCTACTATACTAGGTCCCTGGCAATACTAGATGCCTCGCAATAATAACATAGTTTGTACATGACGAATATAGTTTGCTAGCACAACCTTAATTACTGCAATCTTGTGGATGGAACCTTGCAAAATGTATGACCATGGACTATATAAAGTACTGTGATATATATTGTGCTAGTACACAATGTCCATGTATACCTATGATCAGACCAACTGAACAAGCAGCCATAGTTATAGCACAGATACTCTATGGCAGCGGTAGGGTAGCATACACTGGTATAACATGCAGGTCTATGGACAGATATTCAGTCGACAGATGTATGTGCCAAAAACTCGCGAGCATACGTACCACATAACCTGGGGAAATGTATAATTTTGGCTCCATACCTCATAGTTGCTGGGGGAGTATTCTTTTTGGGCGTGTACGCGTTTTACTGCAGCACACGATACGGCCAACTTGGGACCTTCTAGCAAAGTATTTTTACTAAATGGATAGAATGAAGAAGAAAAGTCGAAAAAAATAGAGAATAAAAGTCCAAACAGCCAAAGAAAAAAAGGATGTTACCTCTTGAGAGGCATTACTGCGTCTTCTTCGGGCGCTAAATGGATTAATCGCCTGGATGCTTTTATTTAATCGCAACTCATTGAAAAGCGTTACCCGAGTCAATACGGAAACCACAAGTTTATTACATAGAATACACAAAACATCGTAACATATGAGTATCACGAATGATAGTTAGAGGTGATCTTTGACAAATGCCATCACCTCACTAGCGTCACCGAGTGACAAGACATTTGTGTACAACATGTAAGCTGTCTTTGCGTTTTGTTCGGCATCAGTTTTCCTGCCTAAGATACACTGTGTGATGGCCCAAACAAAGTGTAAGGTTGCCATCTGGCGAGGTATCAATTGGCTCAATGTAGCTGGATTTTCAAACTCAACCAGGAGGGTGTTCACAGACGAAGCGGTTGACAGTGCTCCAACACCATCTCCTAACTTAAGAGCCAGCAGACCTATCTTACAGTCCATAAGCATTTTATGCAATTTAATGACCATTGAGAAGGGTTTTGTCCATTCTGGTAGGGATAAACTCATTTCATAAGCTTTGTTTGAAAGTGATATGATTTTATGAGGATTGGATGTCTTTGCGTTCTTCCTGTATTTAGCTAACTCTTCCAATGCTTCTGCAAGTGTGATGAAAGGTATTGTAAAATCATTTTCAGTCATGGAACCCAATTGACTGGAAGTAGCAAGATGCTCTTTTGCTAGTGGTTTATCCGAAGAGCGATAACACAAGTGTAATAAGTAGTGCAAGCGACATCTGAGAATGACCGAGTTGAGACAAGAAGGGGAATCACACATTTTGAGGCCTTCATGGAAAATGGGTGCTGTTTCTGGGGAAGCGTACACCGAACCCAAGATGTTGACTATCTGCAGGTCTAATGGGAGGTCACTTCTGCACTTTATGAGACTATGAGCCAGGTTTGTACGATTTGGATCGGTCCCTCCCAACTTCCATAGCAATATGACAAGATCAGCATGCAGTTTACCTTTCAGCATACCAGTAAGGCCTAACAGAGGCATAGAAGGGCACACTGGTGACGTTCCCTCGACGGAATACTTTGTAATTTTCAAATGCTTTACGTGGGATGGCTGTGTGGAGGTAGATACTTCATCAGAATCAGAGGCTGCTCTATGTTCACTTTTATTGTCAAGGAACAAAAACTGCAACGCCCCAACTAAGTCAATACAGGTGGACTCAGCAGCAACAGAAGGAGGCTCAAAGGGTTCTTTCAGTTCAACTGGTCCTTCTCCTACTAAGTTTTTTTCGATACTGACAGCCGTAGACGGGCTTCCTTTTCGATTGGGAACCAGAGTACACCCAGCCACACTCTCTCTTTTATCAATTGATTCTTCCAATTTGTTAGCTAATAATGTGTGTCGTGCCCCGTGGTCTTCGCGTGTTTGTGACGAGGAACGAAGAACACGGATCAATTTTCTCAAACCGTGAACATCTTGGCGGGATATCTGGTCCAACAGAAGACATGTGGCTTCGCGTCTATCATTTTGGCTGATGAGGTCCTCTAAAAATGGAATAGTAATGATGTCCTCTTGCACCAAATCTGCCAGAATCTCTTCGTATTTAAGATGTTCTCTGAAGTCCTCGTAACACTCTTGAAATGCGTTTTGGGCTGTGGAAAGTTGGAGTGAATCATGATAATCACCACCTTCCATTGAACGTTGGCGTCAATTTTACTCGTTACCTATGTCCATAGATACTATCTATACTGTGTCAAAACATAGATCGAGGAAAACACTCGCGGTCTTCATTATAGTGATACACGTACTTCATATATTTTACCATAATGGCATTATGCTATAACATAGTGTAGTAAAATAGTACAAAATAGCAAAATTTATGTGGGTATGTCCGTGCAGGAGTGTGTATTGGAGGGATCCCCACAGTAGCTCAGAATAGATCAAGATGTCGTAACTGCATTGAGTTACCTTCTAATATAGGGAAAACCCTGGATTCAAAAACATGCTCACTGTTTGGGTATATGGAAAAATTTGTAATACTTTGCAAATCAGGTATAATAACGAATACCATTCTTTATTCATACTTGACCAGTGGATTTAGAGTTTCTCAGTCCCTATTGTATTATTGTATATTCAATTCGGTAGAAAGCTATTAAGACCAGCTATAAGCTTGAGGGACTCACAAAATCAATTCTTGTTATCAGATTATCTTAATAACCTTTCAGGCTTTGCTTATATTACATGACATTGTACAAAAAACCAAAAAGTTAGTCCATTTTCAGCATCAATTATTTGTCATTAGAAGGGTACTTGTCTGAATGAGTTTATACGATAGCTGTATATCTTATGCAATGCAGTGTCATATAATCATGATGGAAATAATATTATATATATATATATATATAATATGTATATATATCATGCAGGATATTACAATGATTCATGATTAAAACAGCTGAATCAGATATAATGTAATTTTTGTACTAAATTAATATGTCTGAAATATATTGTTGCATTGATACAAATGTAACAACGTAATTCTATATATTTCCATAAAATACATACATACATAAAAATGCGTATATAAAAACACCTTTGAAAGCAACAGTAATTACAATGGTATACAAGCCTCAAACTGAAAGAATGACTTTGCACTATAATCCATTCTTCTGGTTACATTATTATACAATGAAATTGAAATATAACCAACTCAAGTATTGAATATTGCTGATTTCACATGGTTATGATTCAAGTACCTCCATGACCTTTTCGGCAGCACGCTCAGAGTTGACTCTGAGATACAGTTCACGAGCTATTTCTGCATGTCTCCTTGCTTCCAATAGATTGTCATTGAACTTGGAAAGAATTACTTTTGTGTAATGATAAGTGGCCTTCTGTCTTGGGACGAGCTCTGAGAATTTGGGCGAATTTTCAAAATCTCTCACATAGCTCTGTATACTTGATGCACTACACAGCGCTCCGCTGACATTCCCATTCTTGTACATCAAATGAGCCAACCGAACATCGAGTTGCATTTTTAGTATAGTGATGACATTTGTGAAGGGTTCCATCCATTCTGCCATTGAACTACAAATATCCTGAGCTTTATGTGAAAATTTGATGATTTTCAACACCTTGGCATCATCCAGTGTGCCTTTCTTTTCACATTCTGTATTCATTGTTCTTGCCATCATCATGTGAATCATTGCCGTAGTGAATTCAGGAGGTATCTGTGCTGAAAGTTGGTGAGCTGTCGCTAGATAGTGTTTGGAAAGCTCTTCATCGGATTCCAAATAACAGAGGAAGAGTAGATAGTTGAGACGGCATTGAAGGATCACAGGATTCCGACAGTCTTCTCTTTCAGTCCACTTCAAGGCCTCTTTGAACAGGTAAGCAGTATCAGGAGATGCATAGACAGCACCTAACACATTTATGATTTTGAGTTCAATTGGAGCATCTTTTCTCATTCCTATCACCTGATATGCTAAGTCAACACGATCTTTGTCAGTACCGCCAAGTCTCCATAGGAACAGGACTAAATCAGCATGTGTCTTACTCTTGACGAACCCGGTGGCTTTTATTCCTGGGACTGGCAAACATATGCTAGGATGACACTTTCTGACTGTGAGTTCTTCCTTGTCTTTTGACTGCGTATTCAACTTGTCCAGATCACTAAAAAATATGGATTTCAATGATTCGACCAACTCAGGCATTTCATAAGACTCATCTCCGTCCGCTGATTTTGAATAACTTGTTACAGTGTTTGTGCTACAGGGAATGATATCAAATTTGTGAGAGGCGGAGTCAGATTCACATGAGTATTCACTTGAAGACTCTAAGTGAAGTTGCGATTCCAGTGCTGCCATTTTTTCGTGTTCTTTGACGGAAGAGTCCAGTTTTTCAGCTAAGATCTTGTGTGACGGCAATTTATCTTTTTCAGCACTTTCAAACAGTATGCGAATAAGGTCCTTCAACGTGGACACATTTTGCTGAGAGAAGTGATAGAGCAGGATTCTCTTACCATCGGTAACGTGACTACATCTGCGAATAGACTGGAATAGTTCCCAATCAATGATCTTTGAAGAGAAAATCATTCCCAAGATGGACACATTCGAATCAATGTACAAATTCTCCTCAAAGTCACTGTAAACATTTCGAAATGCTTCTCGAGCTACCATAATATCTTGATTTAACTTAGTAGGTACTACACGTGCCGTCTGTAAAGTATTGGATGCTGACATCTTAGACATGCCGAACTCACAATCAGCAAGTCCTTGAGGAACATCTTGTGGTCCTCTGGATTCACACGTGGAGACATTCTTGGTTTCTTCTTCACAAAGTACCTTAGAGAGCTCATCAGCTAGATCTTTATGAGATGGAAGTCTGTGTTTAGTAGCACTCCAGTTGAGCACTTCAGCTACAGTTTTCAGTGACTTTAGATTTTGGCCCCTCAATTGCTGAATCAGCAGCTTTCTTCCTTCTCTTTGGCACTTGCTGTGTATTACATCACCAAGCGTTTGTAAGCTGAGGACTTTTCTTGAATACAACTTGCCAACAATTCTCTCGTGCTGAAGATCACCTTCTTGAAATCTTGACAATAGACTCTGAAAGGCCTTGAAGGCAAAAGTAAATGTAATAAAACAATGCAAACACATGGATATTTCATCAGTAGCATTAGTAAGCAGAACTCGTATATTATAAACATTTCAATTTCAATTTTGATTGGATAAAAGTTGACATTTTGTACATGAATCATTCTGGATGAGTCAAGTCATATATTATACGTACCTCATAAACCATGTACAAGTAATACTATCTCACTACATGAGCCAAATTGAATTCACAGGTGGTCGTGCTCACTACACCATGAACACAGGAACACTCAATCAGATAGTGCATGTAGGCAGCTTCATTAGACAGTCACACTATATATGAGTGAATACTCGTCAATGTGCCACAATTCATTTTCAAAGAATATGGTGGATTAACGAGTTTAGCAGACTAACTGGATATTCATTGGTACTTGTACGTTGTATTAGTACTAGGAAATTGTGGCGGATTGAAAGGTTTGGTGGATAAAGCGGTAGCGAATTAACGAGAATTCACTGTATATATATATATATATATATATATATAATATAAAGTGAATACTCCTCAATCCGCCACAATTCGTTTTCAAAGAATATGGTGGATCAACAAGTTTGGCGGATTAACTGGATATTTATTGGTACTTGTACATTATATTGGTACTGGGAAATTGTGGCGGATAAAGTGGTGACAAATTAACGTGAATTCACTGTATAAAGTGTACACAAACATGCAAGTCACGTGTTAGGGTAGAGTGGGTTATGCACCGTATTATCTATTGCGTAACTTGAAAAGCTGGGGTTGGAATCCATAACACTGGCCCTGTCAACACTGAATTATTAATCCAATCTCACTTCAGTGTTACCCCATACCAGATTGGCGATTCAATATTGGATGACACTCAGTATGCCACAACTCGTGCATTATTGACTACCGTATATTCTCTAAAAATTCGTCACGCCAAAATTTCGTCACTCTTTTGTTTGTGTCAAAAACGTCTCTAAAATTTGACGAAATAGCCATTTTCTAAAATTTCGTCACGTTTTCTAATATTTCGTCATCTGACAATTGTCAACCTCGTGTGGTTTGTGTTTGTTAACCTTGTCTTCACTTTGGTCAGATTCCAGGATTCCAGATGTCTTTGTAGACATGATGGCCGCGAATGGCTGAAACAATCTTCGCTTCGAACTGAACAGACGCCATTTTATCAAAGTTGTACGTAAAGTGAAAAGTGAAACTCCAAAACTTCGTCACATCTCTAAGTATTCGTCGCCGATTCTAAGGTTTCGTCAGCTGTTCTCAAGGTTAGGGAAACAACTCAGTCTAAATTCTCTCGTCAGACGAATTTTTTGTGAAACGAGGTGTGACGAATTTTTAGAGAATATAGGTATGTCTAGATATTATAATACAACTATTCCAAATTACTCTACCCCATAGCTATATACACCATACATTCTACCATAGATTATCTATGTCAGTAGGTAACATGGTCATAGATCTAGACTACGATTACCATAGATAATAGAGCACAAGGACGAAGTAGAGAGTCTTTCTACTCTCAGACTACGTACTATCTATAAGGTAAGGTGTCCTAATTTCGAACAGTCCCTAATTCCGAACACATCCTCTAGCTGATCAATGGTGACAGCTGTCGTCTTGACAAATCTTATCAGTAAACTTGAGGTGTAGTCCTCACCTTAGGCTGTGATAGTTGACTCCTAAGGTTATCCAGCAGTTCTCAGGATTAGGTGTTCGGAATTAGGAATTGTCCGAAATTAGGGCACCTTACCTTAATTGCACTATAGGCTATGGGCTAAGTTTGACCCCTAAGTCACTGATCACGAGATAAATCATTTCTATCATTATATCAGGTACATACTACTGTAACAGCAACGGCTACCACTTTTAAGTAATACTAGCGACACGTACTATCTGCCCTATAGAGACTCACCATGATTCTTTAGGAAGATTCTTGTAGATTATTCTTCACATCGTAGCGGAAATACAGGATATAATGTGGAGTAAAATGACTGGATATATATTATATAGCTGTATCTAACAAATTCATGGATAAACCCTCCTAAATTATAAATTAAAACGCCATAGGTATTCTTGGAAAGTACATACGTGTGACGTTATACGTTTCTTAATAATAGTTGGTGCGGCTTCCATAAAATGGCGGCAGTAGGACAAGCTGATCTCCCGGGCAAAGTTACCGCTGAGCTATCGGGCCACCAGGGACCAGTGAGAGCAGTGCGATTCAACAGTATGTCTTCAATTGCCAATGATATGTCTTATTAAGTGTACAGTTGATTTTTCCCTCGCTGAATCCTGGGTTGGCAGCTTTATGTTGACCCTAATAATTATCTCCATAGTTGACAGTGAAAGACACTTTCCATAGACGAATAAATTGTTGAAGATTAGCAGTGTCTAATACACCTATTCCCGGTTATCCAGACATTCCAAGTCACCCGATTGACCCTATATTTCAAATAAATCCCTCACCATGGCCAAGGAAGAAGCTGGCTCATAATTCGGTTGTATATTTCACCACAGGGGACGGTAACTACTGCCTAACGTGTGGCAGTGATAAGACAGTGAAGCTGTGGAACCCTCACACTGGTTTACTGCTCAAAACGTACGTTGGACACGGACAAGAGGTCTTGGATACGGACAGGTAGGTACACAGTGCTAGTTGGGCAAATATAGCCTGTTATGCCAAGAGGCACTGAATCAACCCACCTAGTGTGCCTAGCATAGGATTGGATAGCTTTGTGTTACAAAATCGACCACCTGTTCACAAAGACCACTGTATTGGAGCATAGATACTCTATACTACGTACCATAGTATAGAGTATCTATGATTGGAGTACCAACTATGACTCTAATAACACATAGTACCTTATAATATAAAGGCCACCTGTTCACAGAGACCATCTTTTCCTAGTTAATCGGATGGTCTGTAAAGAAGATTTGAGTGATCTTTAAAGACTGGTCAGAGTGGTTTTGGATACTACAGTGGAACCTCTCTATTACAAACCTCTGAAATGTGGAAACCTCTATAATAAGGACACCATTCTGTGTCCCAGTGTAGTACTGAAGTGTATATAATAACCTCTAAATTGAGGAAACCTCTGTAATAAGGACTAAAATTATGGTCCCAACGTGTCCTTTATAGAAGATTTGAGTGATCTTTAAAGACTGGTCAGAGTGGTTTTGAATACTAGTTCCAAGCACTGCACATACATACCTGACCATTATACAAACTATGTGTACTGACATGTTTTAATATTGTGTTCCAGTGCCTATGACAACAGTCGTATAGTGACATGTGGTGGAGACAAAACAATCATTTCAACAGATGTGTCGACTGGGAAGATAATCAGGAAGTACAGAGGGCATACAGCGGTGAGCTCCTATCCTAAGATTCATGTGCACATGTGCATACAATACTGTATACCTCTGTTCTGTTAGTATAAACCTGTTTATTGAACAGATCAACTTCCTTGCATAAGTGTATGTACCAACCAAGGTACTTGCTCAGCAAGTTGTACTGTATGTATCAATGTTGTACTTCAGAATCTATTCACTACTACTGTACATGTATGTTCACAAGATCTCACTTCATGTCACCCATTCATATACAGATCAGCTTCCTTGAGTACATACATTCCATTTCATTGGATTATAATAGTTGGACCACTCAGTCAAATACAGGGTTTCCACATGGACATGTATTCAATGTACTTATCCTATACATCCATATACACGTACACATTCAATGTACTTATCCTATACATCCATATACACGTACACATCCAATGTACATATCCTATACTTCCACATACACGTACACATCCAATGTACATATCCTATACATCCACATACACGTACACATTCAATGTACTTATCCTATACATCCATATACACGTACACATTCAATGTACTTATCCTATACATCCATATACACGTACACATCCAATGTACATATCCTATACATCCACATACACGTACACATCCAATGTACATATCCTATACATCCACATACACGTACACATCCAATGTACATATCCTATACATCCACATACACGTACACATCCAATGTACATATCCTATACATCCACATACACGTACACATCCAATGTACATATCCTATACATCCACATACACGTACACATCCAATGTACATATCCTATACATCCACATACACGTACACATCCAATGTACATATCCTATACATCCACATACACGTACACATCCAATGTACATATCCTATACATCCATATACACGTACACATCCAATGTACATATCCTATACATCCATATACACGTACACATCCAATGTACATATCCTATACATCCATATACACGTACACATCCAATGTACATATCCTATACATCCACATACACGTACACATCCAATGTACATATCCTATACATCCATATACACGTACACATCCAATGTACATATCCTATACATCCACATACACGTACACATCCAATGTACATATCCTATACATCCACATACACGTACACATCCAATGTACATATCCTATACATCCATATACACGTACACATCCAATGTACATATCCTATACATCCATATACACGTACACATCCAATGTACATATCCTATACATCCACATACACGTACACATCCAATGTACATATCCTATACATCCACATACACGTACACATCCTATGTATGTACACATATACAGTATGTACATCCGTATAAGGTGGTCACAGTCCAATGCAGAATAGTTACAGTTTCAACTCCTTAAAGTGTGTATGACATTGTGCGTTTGAACATGTTTCATACATGCCGATGTAATCACTTTCAAACATTTCAACGAGGCTTTTTCTCACGGGAAAGGTTATTGTTGATATTGAACTAGCACTTCAGATTCAATGTGGTGTTTCATTACCACCTACCCCCTAAGTATCTTGTAATCAAAAGTACACACTGTACATATCTACATATGATAAGCTCTCTGTTGTGTTAAGATCTTTCCCTTTCATCTCATCAGGACTGTTATGCGGTCTGTATAACATTGAAATCCCGAATGTTGTGGAATTATCTGACATGTGACAAGTGAAATCCTTATTTCCACACACATGCATTACACGTATATATGTATGTAGTCAACAGCTGTGTATGTTACAACTATCTGTACATATGTGTATTGTCATAGAGGGTGAACTGTGTAAAAATGAATGATGAAGCTACTCTTATTCTGTCAGGTGAGTACATGATAGTTTTTGTACTTATATATTATGTATGTACAGTATGTACATATTCCTACACAGCGTGTTATTCATACATGTATGTACTCCTACACAGTGTGTTAATGATTATACGAATGTACTCCTACACAGTGTGTTAATGATTATGTACTCCTACACAGTGTGTTAATTCATATGTACTCCTACACAGTGTGTTAATTCATATGTACTCCTACACAGTGTGTTCATTCATATGTACTCCTACACAGTGTGTTAATGATTATGTACTCCTACACAGTGTGTTAATGATTATGTACTCCTACACAGTGTGTTAATGATTATGTACTCCTACACAGTGTGTTAATGATTATGTACTCCTACACAGTGTGTTAATGATTATGTACTCCTACACAGTGTGTTAATTCATATGTAATCCTACACAGTGTGTTAATTTATATGTACTCCTACACAGTGTGTTCATTCATATGTACTCCTGCACAGTGTGTTATTCATTTGTACTCCTACACATGCAGTGTGTTAATGATTATATATGTATTCCTGCATAGTGGGTTAGTACTCATGTCAGTATAATACTCTTGTATAGTGTATGTTTTTACTCACATGCACTCACTCCACTCACATACTCCCACTCCCACTTCCACTCACATACTCCCACTCCCACTTCCACTCACATACTCCCACTCACATACTCCCACTCCCACTTCCACTCACATACTTCCACTCCCACTTCCACTCACATACTCCTATTCCCATTTCCACTCACATACTCCCACTCCCACTTCCACTCATATACTCCCACTCCCATTTCCACTTGCATACTCGCTCTCACTTCCACTCAATACACACACTCATAGTAAATCAAGGTTCATATTTATTGTAGATTAAAAGATTTGATGGTTGAAATGACGGTAGATTAACAACATTTTTTGGTGTGTTTCACCCTCTAGGGTCCTACGATTCCACTGTGCGTGCATGGGATTCCAGGTGAGCTTGGTCCTACTGGACCACACACAACACACCATATGGCAGTGTACACTCACGGTTGTTCACAGGAGGGGGTTATGTCAGTCATGTTGGATTAGCACTACAACATGGTGTGAATGTGACTCCACACACCAACAGATCATAAGTACATTCATGACATACTGTAATATCTATATTGAGGTTTATTAGGACTATTTTCGCAGACAATTATTGTTTGACAAAACTACATTTACTGTGTGTGAAAATAGTCCTAATAAACCTCAACATATTTTCCAAGCATGCCTAACAACTTTCACAACAAGATACTGTAATATCCCCTTAAGTATTGATATGATGAACATCCTATTCACACTTATGCATCTTTGTATTACATGAATTTCAGAAATAGTTTTGTGAGACTATCTTTACGTTTTCTCGATCATCATCATCCATGTAGTGCAATGTTAACAGTGAATTCCACATTTGTTTGTAGTGCTGATCCACGAAATTTGCAAAAGTTACACTTTGTAACAATCTGTACACATACATACAGTACTACAGGCAGCCTCCCCACTAGACTCTCTACACAACACGTTGTACTGTACATCACATAGCATGGGTCCTATACGTATGTGTGTTTGTTGAACGAGTGCCACCAAATCTAGGATGTTGGCACACAATTGCAGGAGTGACATGTGAAAATGTATCAATGAACAAATGATGACCATTCACAATACTGTGTTGTACTGTGTGTGTACCTTACACACAACCATTTACAGTAAAGTATTGTACAGTGTGTGTGTATTTTACACACCAGATTTTTTTAGCTGCAGTATTGTATGGTATGTTTGTACAGTACCCTACATATTGTGTACGAATGTGGTATTTGTAGCATTTGATGAATGATTGCAACATCCATGTATGTACCTTATTGCTGTATGTACGTAGGTCCAGAATAAGTGACGCAATACAGGTCATGGATGAGGCCAAAGACAGTGTCCCCACACTCCAACTACTGAAACATGAGATTTTGACTGGGTCAGTTCATCAGTGTCTCCATGCGTGTCACTGTGTTCCTCTGACTGACATTGTAACTGCTTTATAAGGTCAGTTGATGGGAAAGTGAGGAGATATGATGTTCGCTATGGGAGACTGGTGTCAGATAGCATCAACTGTGAGTGTGTATGATATAGTACATATTGTAAGCATGGTGTACTATGGTGTGTGTGTGTGTGTGTGTGTGTGTGTGTGTGTGTGTGTGTGTTGTGTTGTGTGTGTGTGTGTGTGTGTGTGTGTGTGTGTGTGTGTGTGTGCTATAGGAGGTGTGGTGTACTATACGCTTGTAGTGTGTAGTTGTGTATGATATACAAATATGTACATCCATAGTAATAATAATATTATTATCTGTGTATATGTGTATATATGCTTAATAGTATGCAACTATTTTCTTACATGGATGTAGGTATATACATACATATGCATGTACATGTATGTGGACATGTAACCATGTGGTAGTCTACATTCTTCCGTGTACAGATCCAGTCACAAGTGTGTGCTTCTCGAGGGATGAGCAGTGTATTCTGGTGTCAAGCTTGGACAGCAAATTAAGACTTCTGGATAAATCCTCAGGAGAACTGCTCAACGAGTATGTGCTGTGATATGTGTACTGTTCTACTGTACGTACTCACACACTGAATGGTATGGTCCAATGTTGAGTCCAGCTATTATGTATGTATGTACTGGCTTCATACAGGAGACCCTTGATAATACCATACAATTTGGGTAGCAGTAACATGTCAGGTGTACGAAGGTTGTCAGATTGTGAAGGTTGTCGGATCATGGAGGTTTCATAGCAGACCCAGGCGGGGGGGTGGGGCTTAGAGTTCCTTAACTTCCCATCCAATTCTGATTATTACGTAGGTACGTACCTAAAATTGAAAGCCTATAGCCTTGTTCCAGCCCAAAGACCTTCTCAACCCTCCCCATTCTGTTCCTTACCAGCATGTAATCCCTAGTCAAATGGAACCTCCTTTCAATCCTACCTACAGGGTTGTATGGTGTAGCCTGTAAGTATGAGTATGTCTCAGAGAAGAAGTGTCCAGCGTATGTGTGTGGTGTGGACTGTACTTTGTACAGTGAAGCCTTTAGACCACTGAGAATGTTCAGAAACATAGTTTTCTCATAGAGAATCATTTTCAGTAGGACACCTTGAGTACACTCAGTACCTGTGAGGAAACTTTGTTTTCAAACATTTCCGGAGGCTGAATGGACTCACCATACAAAGATTATTCTAGCAAACACTACATACTGTTGTTCGCAACCCCTACTATGTTATTACTTTGTGATTCTCTTTGAAGGTACACAGGTCACGTGAATAACGATTACAAGCTGGACAGTGTGCTGTCTCACACAGACGGCCATGTTGTCAGTGGATCTGAGGATGGGAGAATCTGTGTGTGGGACCTGGTGGAGGTGAGTGCAGTGGATGTAGTATGTAATGTTCAACTATTTAGTGTGTTTCTGCAATCACATCAACTGCACCAATTGTTCAGGGCAGTTGTGGAGTCAAAGTAGTTTGCATACCTTGGACTATACACGGCAGAGGTAGAGGAGATCGTTCTCAGTGATTCTGTCAGTGTTGTATGTGGGGGGGGGGAGGTCTCACATTTTCAGGTGATAAAGATAGTGTTGGGTTATGGAGGACATTGGATTACGGATATTACACTCTTTGTTGAGAAAAGGCTCACTTTTGTACCACTACATGTAGCTGTAAGTGAATATTGACATGAGTTAATTCAGAAATGGCTGTCTTCTCATGATAGGTACTCTTTACCGTCACATGTTTGTAATGATGCTCACTAATCCTCGCCCTTTTCACATCCACAGGGATCACTTGCACTGACTCTAGACCACAATCCAGGAAGCAGGAAGTGTGTTGTATACTCAGTTAGCTACCATCCCAAGCATCCATGTCTGTTGTCTGCAGGATCGTTTGGAGCAGTCAAAGTGTGGAAGCCAGTTACCTGGGACCCAGACTCAAATTGATCCTGATTTCCAATCTGAAGTCTGAAACAGGGATTCAAATGGAATATCTTTCATTAATATCAAATATTAATTTTATTTAATCTTTTTATCATTGATCTTTATCTAAATATATTTGTATAATTATATAATAAATTTAATGATGTTATCTTATATTAACAATATTATATTATATATTATATAATAATAATAACAATAATGTAATAATAATGATAATAATAATATATAATAATATATGAATAATAGGAAGGCCATGGTGACCAATAATTATTAAAGAACACACACACACACACAATCCCAAAAGCTGTATTGCAATCGCATGCCCAGCTGCTGAAAGCCAACAGTATCCAAGGTTCCAAGAGTCCAGTGGTGGATTTGGTCTACACACACTGCTGTTCAGAACAGGATGCAACATAATATATAATGGCAATGTATGATAAGGATCTAGACTCATTTGTATGTTGAAGCCATAATACTTAAATATTAAAGTATAATATATTTTAATTTGATGATAATAATAATAATATACAATACAATGGAAACAGCTGTCTATTATAAAGAACACCCAAAGGTCTCAGAAGAGATGATATTTGCATGCACGTAGAATATTATATATAATACTGTATGTAGACAGGTGGTCTTTTTTATTATATACGTATATCTGTGTATAGTTGAATAGTATAGTCACTTGCAAGGAACAATAGTATTTTGAATTCAATATAATAGTATCAAACAGGTTCCACTGTAATTAATATAATATCTGATGCATTTATACATACCCAGCACCATGTACTGTATCAACGTTACCATGCATAATATTATGTAGATGACCAGATATGATTTTAACAAAATTAATGGTTGTATGGGTTCAATGATTACATCAATACAGAATACAGATGTATTTTTATGAAAGTTTCAAAAAATGATGATGTTAATGATAGGTTGAAATGTATTATATGTGTATTACTTGTTGATGTTTTCATAAATAGCAGTTTCACGCTTGTCACCCTCATAAAAGTTCTCCCGATTTGCCACCATGTGGCCAACTATCTCATATGACGGATTAGGTTCCATGGGGATGGTGAGAGCCTGACGTTGATGGAACTCAGAGTTTTTATCACTCCTTTTCTTTCTGGGGAAGGGAACCAGAAATCTTCAATTACTGGTATGACTAATCAAAGAACATAATTGGTTACAGACTAGTGTTCAATTCATGTGACACTTGTAAATCAGCATGAAAATAAGAAGAAACATGAAATTCAGATAATGCAAAACTATGTACATGGTAATGTAGTCCACAACCTGGCATTCCATGTGTGTGTGTGTGTGTGTGTGTGTGTGTGTGTGTGTGTGTGTGTGTGTGTGTGTGTGTGTGTGTGTGTGTGTGTGTGTGTGTGTGTGTGTGTGTGTGTGTGTGTGTGTGTGTTGGTGTGCATGTGTGTGTGTGTGTGTGTGTTGGTGTGCATGTGTGTGTGTGTGTTGGTGTGCATGTGTGTGTGTACGTGCGTGTGTGGGTATATACATGCATGTATGCATGTGTGGGCATTAATTAGTAGATTGAAGTCCAAGCCCTATAAACAAACACATAAATTAATCACATTGTTTTACGTAGATGAAAGAAAGGATAATAAATTTACGGTATGTATGTAAACTATCATAAACAGCCACTTCACCATTCTTACTTGACAATAGAGACTCACCTTTGACTCAAGAGACAAAGTAAAATGATGAGAGTCAGAACTATTAGAACTAGGACTGCAATAACAGCTCCCATGGCACCCACAGTGGCTGTGAAAGTGTTCCTTGATACAGCATCAGCAGTAGGTACTCCAAATACCACACGTTCACTGAAATGACTTGAAGCATAGCTCTGGATGTGTGACAGAAAAGGAACATAAGTCAAATCACCATGGCTATAGAGAGGGCATTTTTCTTATTGCACCAGGATATTGACAAATAAACCAATATAATATGCGGTTTTGGTTGGTGTCATCATTTTGTACCTGTATTTATAAATGCATCATGTACTGTATGTACTATACTCAATGAGTAACCAGGTTAGGACATACTCCTGGTTAATACAAATGCTTCACTCAGTCCCAAGCCTATGTACACCATGTCAACCAGTACCAATAAGATCTGATAAGAAGTACAGATTGGGTGTGCCCTTCATGGTACTTTCCATATGTGTATCCGTATGTATGTGGGTATATACTTACAGTATAAATATATAAAGTATACATAATATTCGAAGTACAATAACATCACTACATCACACAAAGCTACAGTAAGGGGTTACATCACACGATGCACAAATTCACTTAAGGTGAATATAGGAATAGCTTACTTTTCGCACACACTCTGCACTATAAATTTACACATTTGCACATGTTCACATATGTACACTGTAGATATAGACTATGCACCTGCACGCATGCACACATGTACACACACACACAACACACACATACACAAACCCACACACACACACACACACACACACACACACACACACCACACACACACACACACACACACACACACACACACACACACACACACACACACACACCACTCACCATCCATACAGCATCTACTTTAACAAATAGAATATATGTCAAGGGCAACAAATTTGTTAAAGGAATTGAAACAGGCACTGCATTGCTGTCGTTGTAAATGCCAACAATGTAAGGATTAGTGTTAACTGATGCCTTCCCCACTAGTTCATGAAGAAATTCATCCTGAATACTGCTAGCTTCAATAGGTGTATCTGATGAATATAGGTAGACAGTGTGTCTCCTACACAGAGAGGACAAGAGTATTAAACACTCACCCTCAATCCTGCTGTGTATGACGTCCAATCCACTACTCAGTACTTCAGACATTTGCAGATATTGCTCTGATGATGCAGTTTACATAAGTGTATATATTACTATAGGTAATTCTCTACTACAGCGGAACCCAGTTATCTAAGCATGTTTGTCCCTTGAAAGAGTCTCAGATGAGCCAGGTTTTGGATTAATCAGGATACATTGTCCAGGACTCAGTGAAGGCAGATCACAAAGGAGTGTTAGACAGTGTGGTTTTCGGATAAATTAATGTATAGGACTATACTTGAGACTGTGTGTACATGAATACTCTTTACAAGGATGTGTGTAACAGTCATGCATGTATTTGTGTGCACATCATAAGGGTAGTCTCATAATATACAAACATATAGATGTACAGTACAGACCTAGCCTGCAGCAAATTCAGCATGTGTGTTAATACTGTATGCATACAAATATGTATAACATCCATAAGTGTAACTTGCAGTGTATTATTATTATTATTTGCATATTTGTAATGAATGAGTTGTACAGTACATATTACATGTACATACATTACTATGTACTGTACGTGAGACTTACAGTTTCACTGACAGTCTGCGGATGGGGAACTTACAATTTGATGGTAGGGAAGGTTGTGGTGAATGTTGGGATGCAGATATCAGCTTTGGATGATGTGACCCCTTTCAAGTACTTTGTACAGTAACCACCGCCTGGTCCCTCAAGTTTGAAACCTACCATTGTTTACAACAACAAAGTGATAGTGTTTGATGGATATCAAATATGCATGCATGCATACACACACACACACACACACACACACACACACACACACACACACACACACACACACACACATTCATGCATGTACACATGTCTTACCATGAACTACACTGCTAGCCCTCCCATAACCTGCTGCATTGGACACTACACACGTGTAAGTACCAAGATCAGTTGGGTCAACCAGTGAACTGTTGACAATCAGATAAGAAGTACTTTCTCCGGCGATGGTGACCCCATCGTGTTCCCACTGGTACACATTACCGGGACCTCCTCCCGCCTTGCACTCCAATGTGACGTTGTCACCATAGTTAACGAACATCTCGGGTATTGTCACAACTGACCCAAGAGGTGACACTGCAGGGGGATTCACATGGTGGGGTTGTTTGTTTTTCCACACTGCACATCAGTGCATATTTAAAGGTGCACACATGCATGTAGAAGAATACCACAAATTGTAGTATAACTCTGATGGGGTGCCAAACGATACATTATAATGTAGCCTTTGTAATACAAGGACCTCAAACTGAAAATACTACACACATGTACTCGTGCAAACACTTGCACCAATTAGCACATAAATGTATGAATGCATATACATTGCATCTCTTCAATAGCAAGTTCATAACGTGTCATTCAAAGCTTGAATTGTGTATATGGCGTGCCTTCACCAATCGGTTCCTTTATAAGAATTATTCTGCATAGCACAGCAAAGCAGAAATAGCAGAGTAGTTGAAGGAAGATGGCATTTTTGTCAAGTGCAACCATCGATCAGAAAGTAGATATGATGCTGTACGTTGCAACAAGGACTATATATCAATCAACAGCTATAATATGCCAGAGATGATATAATTGCATCACTATTGTCGATGTCAATATTAATGAGCAAATTAACACAAGCCACATATGTCAGTAATAGTGTATAGTCATGTACAGCTATGACAACATATTCAAGTACAGATGTGCATACATGATGAACTATGGGCTAACCTGTCAATATGACACTTCTGGTGTAGTACGTTGTGTTGACGTAGCATTGATACATCCCATAGTCAGAGTAACCAATGTTCCTCAATGTTAGCTTAGCAGATTTCGTGTTCATCACACGCTCAGTCTCATTCAGGGGAGTGTCACTCTTCATCCACTGGATGTCAACATCGTATGCTGTTGGAATGAAGCAGTCAAGTAGTACGTTCTCACCAGCGTTCACTTTGTAATCACCTGATAGGGGACAAAGTTGGAAGTGATATCTGTTAAGTACATATTACATAATCTCTCTTATATTATGATATAAATCATGTATACAATATTATATTGCAAATTGTACATTGCATGTACTATGTACAGGGAACTCCTGAACTCTGCTTAATATACACTTCATAGATGGTAGATAATAACAATAATAATAATAATAATTATAATAATAATGTATAATGTACGTATGTATATGCATACTTCAGTTCAACATATTTAACATATAATAAACTGTCAGATGATCTGACAACTTCACAGCAATACAGGTACCAATATCACACTTCAAATGTATTCCACTTAGAGAACACACACACCTCCATCAATCCTGAAGACCCACTGTCCGATTATTCCTGTGTTTCCAACACTGGTGTTGACCTGGTTGGCTATGAAGGATGGCATGTGGTAGAAGTCATCTCCATCACCGGAGGTGTAGCCAATGGCAGTCCTCGGTTTAAACCTTTCAATACCATCACGGTCATAATTGAATATTGCAACACTCACCTCCCCGTCAGTGGCTAGGGCAGCCTGGAATGTGACCTTGAGATAGAAGTGAAGGGGCATTGCAACTCATGGTCAGTGGTTGACACACATGTCACAGTGATTCTGGCATGATTGTATGATAGACACTCTATCAGACTCTTCAAAGTATCCGTTTGATTTAATTTGCATATCCTCAGTTGTGTATAGTGAATGGTGGTCCAGATAACTTACAATATTGTCAACATTGTCATATATTCAGGTACACCTTGCCCCTTCTATGAAAGTGGGGGGCACGCCCCCAGTCCCCTATCATACAACTGTTTCATACATGAAAGGTTTCGTCAGTCATGATGACAAAGTAATTTCCGACATTTAATTTATGAGATATAGTCATTAAAAGGAAGCTGTTGAATTACACTAAAAAGGAATACAGTGGAACCTCTCTATTAAGGACACTTTGGGACTTTAATTTTCGTCCTTAATACAGAGGTGTCCTCAATTCAGAGGTCATTTAATACACTACAGTACTACACTGGGGCACAAAATGGTGTCCTTATTACAGAGGTGTCCTCATTTCAGAGGTTTGAAATAGAGAGGTCCCAGTGTAATTGAATTGAAAGCAAATAGGAGGCTCTTCACACCACTCAATAGGACTATAACAATTTTCACTCTAAAAAGCAAATTAAAAAATAAAAAAAGTTTAATAAAGATTTGTCTATAAACATTTCTGAAATTAAATAATAATTATTGGCTTCAACATGACTTGTATTTATTACATCACACATGCATAACAGGAACAGAATTCAAATGAGTAGGTTCTCACTAATTACGGCAATAATAGTCTGTTAGTGATTATGCGAGGTTATATAATATAATCATATTGCACAAATTAGTTTTAATCGTCTTAATTCATCACCCAATCAAATCATTCCAATCACACCATCCGATCCCCAAATTACAGACAATTAAATAGAAGCAGTTATAATTAAATTGATTCACTAATTGCAAAGCATGTGTGTGTAGCATGCAGTGCACATTCGTCTGACAGGACATTGCTATGAATAACAGTAACGGTATGAACTTACCCCAGCAGTATCCCCGAAGTATATCATATGATCCCAGGTGACTACCAAGGCAAATTCAGCACTATACGTGGAATCAACTGCACCAGAGGCTCGAGCAGCTTGTGATATGTCTCTCAGAATGGGGAGATTATTGGAACTGTACAGTTGATAATGTACACCTCCACTTCTAGGATCTCCGTTGTGAAGATCAGCCCAAAACGGAGACACGGACTTCCTACCATGTAGTGGGTAAGGGCGAGGATTAAAGAGGGAGTAACTGGATGTGTTGCTCAGATCTATGTGTCCGTTAATATCCACCTACGTAATATAAAATAAATAAACATATTTTCACAATCATCAATCATAATATTATGGTGGGAGTGCATAATTTTGGCTATTATGGGTATATGTGATAAGTGCATGGTTTGTTTATTTGCCACTAGTACTTTGATTCAAAATTATCATTCCCAGCCAATACATCAGGTAGGCCTATATCATAATTATTTATATAAGGTATTATGATATCCAGTAAAGTTGTAAAATGTCTCGTTTTGGGCCAATATCTGAAATTATCATTGTGAATATCAAACACGTCAGACAAGGTAATATCAGTAAAATTCCACAGCCGAATGTGGACAAGCCTTAGTAAGTATGATACAAATTTAAGGTACGTAACACACATTGCTTACTTTTTCGTCACATTGGTGTACAATTCATTAGTACCGTAGAACACATACAGTAGTTGTCTTCGAAGACTTCATTTAAAGTAGTAAAAACTAATTATATTCCCAAATTATAGCATTATATCGATATCGGAAGTACCCCCATTACACTGGGACCTCTCTATTACAAACCTCTGAAATGGGGAAACCTCTATAATAAGGACACCATTATGTCTCCCAGTGTAGTACTGCACTGTATCAAATGACCTCTAAATTGAGGAAACCTCTGTAATATGGACTAAAATTAAGGTCCCAAAGTGTCCTTCATGGAGAGGTTCCACTGTATAAGTAATATTCACATAGTCCTTATATCCGTCTACGTATACTAACACTAGACTCCTTTCACCGTTGCTCGTCATCAACGTTGTCCATCGTTGCCCTTCTTTTCACAAAACGCTTCTGAATCAGAATCTGCTCCCTGGACGTTGCAATAGTCTATATGATTCACCGGCTGATGTTATAGGTTATAGCCCCTTCCAAAAGGTTTGCTCTGATTTTCGTTACATCTTTGCTGTCATTCACAGATCGAAAGTAATTTCGCTCTCCACCAGTGGAATGATGCCCCATTCCGAGGGGACCGAATATTTCAGAAATATTCGCCGGTCCCCCGGCCCGGATATCACGGGGGCCATATTAGAATTGCAATTAAGTTTCCTCACTCCAGAGGTCATTCGCATTAGGTAGAATCATAGACCATAAACCGCAGTGCCGCATGCCCTCCCTGTTATAGAGCCTTCTTATGTATCATGTACAGTGTGCACCTATAATCTACCAGTCCTACAAGACTGAGTCCATGCACGTGCATGCAATCTTAAGTTAACTCCAAAGATTTAAACACCAGCGCACCATAGACTCTCTATAGTATAGAGAGTCTATGAGCGAACGCTGCCATATCCCAGACAGTTGGTTAATATCGTCTCACACGCGTACGAACACTAACCTGCAATCCTTCGTAGTTTTCTCCGAAGAAGGGAAACAAAACTTCGTATGGTGTAGCGTTAACATAACTAATGCCATCGAGTTCCTTAGGTAAACTGCCGTTGATAGTATAGAAATCATTACATGCATTGTATCTTATGTTTACCATTGTGAAGTTGAATAATGAAGGTCTTTCCCCCCCCCGTAATTATAACCGAAAAACTCCTGTCTGGTGATAGCCTTGCAGACAATGTTAGAAAGAAGGAGTGTAAGGAAACAACAGCAAAAGCAACGAGCCAACATTCTCCTCTAGCTATCCACCGAGGCGTACGTCGTCAAAGATATTATATTAGGTATAGACACTCTAATATAATATACGTAGGCATAATATTATTATTACTGGAGCGAACAATAAAGGAGATGCGGTATGTTCCACGCAACATAGCCAACTACGCAGGATATGTTGCACGTATGTATGCCCGTGTATATAACACTACCTGTCATTGCAAACAGTTTGCTCTTGCAATTAATACAATTACTGTGTATGCAGATACATCTGTGCCTGCAGTATACGTCTTGAAGAAGTACGTTAATGAGCATTTACATAGCAGAGGATATACTATTATAGTAAGACACGTCAACCTTGAGATTCTTCCTTAGTCAAGTTTATTTGACTAAGGAAGACCCTTGGTGTCGAAACATCTCGCTAGAATTTGTCCTTTGCGACATAAATGCTCTTTAAGTTGTAACATATATTGTTCAGTTCGGTCAGCATGAGGCTCTACCATATCACTCACAGTCATTGTATAAAAAATTAACTATAATTATGCTGGTGAATAAAGTTGACAATAATTCATAATAGTTATTTATTATATAATATCATAAATTAAATTATTTAAATGCACAACAAGACTATTTTGTATAGTCTGGTAGTTGGTATGACATACCTATCATATATAGTACAGTTTAACTTAATAACAAGGTTAAATCACTAGCTATAATTTAAGATCTACTGTCCGTTTTAGGATCCAAACTCTTCTTCGCAGTCGTCCATCTTCTTATACTCATAATTACCTCTCCCATCGAACCTCAGTACATACTATTACGATAGTAAGCACATGCACAAAACAGAATAATACAGTTGAGCCCATATCAGTATAGCAGTCAGACCTCTTTACAACATCACCCTTGGTAGTGCTCCCATACACTAGTATACAGTCAGACCTTTCTACAACATCACCCATGGTAGTGCTCCTATATATACACTAGTATACAGTTAATGCACATGTAAACAGTACAGTGTCTCTTTGGGATTGGCTTGAGGACTGTGTTTGGATATAATAACAAGAGCTGTTTGTTTTGTTTCCTGTTCTAGGTCAAATGTTAGTTGTTTCCATTGTATTAATTTTCACCACTATAGTATACACACATACAAAATTTAATCTCATTCTGTATCAAAGTACACCACATATATACTGGTGCTACACATATATACCAGTGCTACCACGTACATACTCACCTCATGGTGCACCCATAAGGACTTTCTGTGTGATTGGAACTAAGCACAGTATACAGTTACTAACACATCACCATGTTAGTTACACACACAAGCATGCTACAAACGTACGTATACAAGTTATATACATGAAATGAAAACATGCAGATGTACACACACACACATGCATACACACACACACACACACACACACACACACACACACACACACACACACACACACACACACACACCTTGACCATTTCGTTTTGTGTTTTTCCTTCAAACATAGGATTGTTTGGTGTTAGGAATGGTCTGCTCAATGTATCATTATATACATTATATATTATTATTATATTATATTATGGTCTCTGTATAATATTATGTTACGTGGACAAGTGGTTTTTATATGAGGTGCATGCATATATCAGTGTATGTATTTGAAATAGTTTGATAGCTAGTGGTCACTTGCAGGTATGGAACTCCACGGAAGACAAAAGTCAGTGAATTTTTACAAGCTGAAATTATATTATTTATATTAATTATCAGAATATGATAGGTTCCACTGTACTTCATATTATATCTGATGCATTTAAAACCAGCACCATGTATGTACTGTATTGATATTAGTGTGAGCATGTAGAGATTAACAATAATAGGATTTAGCAAAAATAATGGTTGCATGGTTTCAATGATTACATCAAAATTAATTGCTGTATAATCACAAAATTTCAAAAATAATATATACAACAACGATAGTTTGACAACTATATACATGAATTACTTATCGGGGTTTTCATAAATAGTATCTTGAATTTCGGTGTCACCTTGATAAAGGTTCCCACCTCTTGCCCCAGTGCGGTCAATTATCTCATATGATGGATTAGGCTCCATGGAGATGGTGACACCCTGGTTTTGATAAAACTCAGAGCTAGGTTTATCATTCCTCTGTTTTCTGGGGAAGGGGACCAGACATGTCAAATTAATACAACATCATACTTACTTATGAAAGGCTTACATGGAGCAGAAATACTTGTTAAATACTGAAATACAAACTTAAACACTAGTTTTCACTTTATGTCAATTTTGTAAATCAGCTTGAAAAAAAGAAAGTTACATGATGCAAAACATTGTACATACATGGTATATTGTCCACATGCCAACACTGGGGTTTCGTATATTACGGAACCCTGTTAATTGGCTGGATAAGTTGGATATATGACTCACTCAGCTCACTCTTTCGTATATTGGGAGAAGTAAGGGAATTTGACTCTACCACACTCTATGCTATATAAGTGGTGTGTGTGTGTGTGTGTGTGTGTGTGTTTGTGTGTGTGTGTGTGTGTGTGTGTGTGTGTGTGTGTGTGTGTGTGTGTGTGTGTGTGTGTGTGTGTGATGTGTGCTTTGTGTGTGTGCATGCATACGTGTGTGCGTGTGTAGGTATGTGTGTATGTACAAGTGAGCCGTATGCATGGGAATGGGTGTGTATGTGTATGCATGTGTGTGTGTGTGTGTGTGTGTGTGTGTGTGCGTGCATGCGTGTGTGCGTGTGTGTGTGTGTGCCGTGTACATGGGAATGGGTGTGTATGCATATGCATGTGAGTGTATGCATATGCATGTGAGTGTATGCGCACACGTGTGTATGCATGTGAGTGAAGTATAAGCTATGATTCGCCTACACAAACTAATGCATGAATGAATCAGAGAGGTTAAGTGGATGAAAGCAATGCATTTATGGTATGTCAAAACTACATATCATAAACAGCCACTCTCCCATTCCTACTTGACAATAGAGACTCACCTTTGATTCAAGAGACAAAGTAAAATGATGAGAGTCAGAACTATTAGAACTAGGACTGTAATAACAGCTCCCATGGCACCTGCAGTGGCTGTGAAAGTGTTCCTTGATACAGCATCAGAAGTAGATATCTCCAGCCCAAACACTACAGGTTCACTGAATCGACTTGAAGCATAGCTCTGGATGTGTATACAGCAGAGGATACCAAATTACATAGGTAGATACAGTATACATGTTCATGTATGCACACTGTACATAAAGACTTTGCACACACACATACACACACACATGCATGCACACACCACTCACCATCCATTCAGCATCTACTTTCACAAATAGTATGTAGGTTGAGGGCATCAAATTTGTTAAAGGAATTGAAACAGGCACTGCATTACTGTCGTTGTAAATGCCAACAATGTAAGGATTAGTGCTAACTGATGCCTTCCCCACAAGTTCTTGCAGAAATTCATCCTGAACACTGCTAGCTTCAATAGGCGTATCTGATGAATATAGGTAGACAGTGTGTCTCCTACACGGAGAGAACAAGAGTATTAAAACCATCACCCTCAATCCTGCTGTGCATGATGTCTAATCCACTACTCAGTACTTCAGACATTTGCAGATATTGCTCTGATGTTACAGTTTTAATTACATAAGTAAATATATTACTATATATAGGTAATTATTGGATAGTGTGGTTTTTGGATAAATTATTGTCAGGATCCCTAGTACATATGTGACTAATAATGTCTATACTTGAGGTATGTGCAGTGAACACTGTTTACAAGGATAAGTTAAGAATTTATGTGTATTCGCATTTTACAGTGTATATCATTATTATTATTTGCATATTTGCAATGAATGAGATGCTCAGTATAGACAGCATGTACATGCACTACCAGATACTGCACGTGAGAGAGAGTACCACTTATAGTTTGATCGACAGTCTGCGGATGGGAAACTCACAATTTGATGGTAGGGAAGGTTGTGGTGAATGTTGGGATGCAGATATCAGCTGTGGATGACGTGATCTCTTTCAAGTACTCTGTACAGAAACCACCGCCTGGTCCCTCAAATGTGAAACTTGCTATTGTTTACAACAAAGTGATAATGTTTGATGGATATCAAATATGCATGCATGCATGCACACACGTGCACACACACACACACACACACACACACACACACATACACACGCACACTCATGCATGTACACAAGCATTTATATTCACATAATTGTACCTACAGTGTGTAACTGTGAAGATAACAATGTCATGGTACAATGTAGTCTTTGAGTGTCAATATACAATCAATTCACCAAGTCATATTTATAATAGATATTGTTATTCTACCTGAGGAAACTAGCATACAGGGGGTGAAACGAAATGCTAGATAATATTATATTTCTTGTAAACTTGGAGTGTGCTAACATGTAATATCTATATATGTCTATACAACTAGCATGATAACAGCATACAAAACACATCTTCTAGAAGAGCATATGTACGTATGTACATAATACGGTATAGGTACTTATAATATCATGTATACCATAGTGCTGGGAATTGGCTGTAATTTCAAATCAATAATAATCGATTGACTAATGATTAACAGATAAGAAACAAAAATTAATTATTTCAATAATTACTTAATCATCCCAGCACTAATGTACGTATACACGGTGTTGTGTGATATCATGACAGTATGCACAACCATGTTCTGTATGTAGAGTCTTACCGTGAACTACAGTGCTAGCCCTCCCATAGCCTGCTGCATTGGACACTACACACGTGTAAGTACCAAGATCAGTTGGGTCAACCAGTGAACTGTTGACAATCAGATAAGAAGTACTTCCTCCGGCAATGGTGACCCCATCGTGTTCCCACTGGTACACATTACCGGGACCTCCTCCTGCCTTGCACTCCAATGTGATGTTGTCACCGTAGTTGACGAACATCTCGGGTATTGTTACAACTGACCCAAGAGGTGACACTGCAGGGGGATTCACACAGTGGGGTTTTCCACACTTCACATCAGTGCATATGTGTGTATAAGTGCGCATATGCATGTAGAAGAATACCACAAAGTGTGGTATTACTCTGATGGGATGCCAACAATACATTATAACATAGATGTCCGTAACACAAGGACTTTAAATGGAAAATAGAGCCACTGAGTAGACCAAACAACACTTTTCACCTCACCCACCTCAATGATGGCTGAGATCTCACAACAACTATTTTTTGTAAACATTCCCAAAGCAAAATTCTTGTACCTTTCATAACAATATCAATATAACACTAATATTACTATAGTGTCCCATGTAATTGATAAACTCACATTTACATGAATCATATGGTAGGAGATTACCATTTGAACCAAAAAAGACCAATCTAATTAGGCCTTTTTGTTCATTGGTCCGGGAATATGTCAGAGAAACAGTGATAATGGGGATTTCATATCAGAATGGACTTCAATGTGTTCTGAAGTGGCCTCTTTGGCCTGTACTTAACACGCTCTTGAAGACTTAAACTACAGCCAGACGACTACAGTACTAATTGAGAGGCCTTCGAGTTACTACTTTGTATGTACATGTGTGTAAGTACTAGTGTAAGCACTCGCACCAAATAGCACGCAAATGCACAAATGTAGATACATCACATCTCTCCATCAATGAGTGTATAACATGTCATTTAGAGCTCAAATTGTGTTTATGGGTGTGTCATTACCAATCCGTTCCTACCTTGGTGAAAGAATTATTCCACATAGAATGGCAAAGCAGAAATAGCAAAGTAGTTGAAGGAATATGGCATGTTTCAAGTGCAACCATCAGGAAGTGGATATGACGCTGTATGTCTCAGCAAGAACTGTATATCAACAGCCGATATTATGTCAGAGACTGAACAATTGCATCACTATTGTTGATAAGCAACACAAGCCAAATGTCAGTAATAGTGTATAGTCATGTACAGCTAGGACATTTACAGTGAAACTCAATACTGTACATACTGTACATACTTCTGTTAATATGTACATTCCACACGGTCTCCAGTTTATGTACACTCTATCCACCAGGACTGATAATAAGTACAGGTTTGGTACCTATCACACATATTTGAGGTTTTAAATTTGCATATGTACAAATATTGCACAAAGTACAAAGTACATTATTCGTAACAACACATTCAAGTACAGATGTGCTTACATGATGAACTATGGGCTAACCTGTCAATATGACACTTCTGGTGTAGTACGTTGTGTTGACGTAGCATTGATACATCCCATAGTCAGAGTACCTGATGTTCTTTAATGTTAGCTTAACAGATGTAGTGTTCATCACACGCTCAGTCTCCTTCAGGGGAGTGTCATTCTTCATCCACTGAATGTCGTCAACATCAAATGCTGTTGGGATGAAGCAGTCAAGTAGTATATTCTCACCAGCGTTCACTTTGTAATCATCTGAGAGGAGACAAAGTTGGAAGTGATATCTGTGTTAAGTACATATTGCATAATCTCTATTAAAAGAATATTATTATAATAAAGATTATGTATAATACTACATTGCATGTACTGTTACACTATGAAGATGTTATTATTATAATTATTATTACATTAGAGACAGAAAGTATCACATATAAGGCGTTATGTACTGTATGTATGTATGTATGTGCATAATTCAGTTTGATATATTCAACATGTATACTGTACTTACATAATTATATATACGTATAATAAATTGTCAGATGATCTGAGCACTTCACAGCAGCACAGGTAACGATATCACACTTCAAATGATTCCACTTAGAGAACACACACACCTCCATCAATCCTGAAGACCCACTGTCCGACTACTCCTGTGTTTCCAACACTGGTGTCCACCTGGTTGGCTATGAAGGATGGCATGTGGTAGAAGTCATCTCCATCACCGGAGGTGTAGCCAATGGCAGTCCCTGGTCGAAACCTTTCAATACCATCTCGGTCATAATTGAATATTGCAACACTCACCTCCCCATCAGTGGCTAAGGCAGCCTGGAATGTGACCTTGAGATAGAAGTGAAAGGGCATTGCAACTCATGGTCAGTGGTTGATACACATGTCACAGTCACAGTGATTCTGGCATGATTGCATGATAGACACTCTATCAGACTCTCCAGATATTCATTTCATTTCATTTTCATAATTTCAAACTACAGGGGTACATAGCGAATGCTTCTACGGTGGTCCAGATAACATACCACATTTTCAACATCAGCAAATGTTGAGGTATATATACTTGGGGCACCTTCTAAGAAAAGGAGGGGGCATGCCCCACCTCAGCTCCACTGGTTCTGATGCCAATGATACAAATGTTACATACATTAGAATTTTCAACAGTCATATTAGCAAATTACTTTCTGACATTGTGGAACACAACTACCAGATATATTTATTGAAAGGAAGTTGGTAAAATTACACTAGAAGTAAGTTATAATTATGAATGTTAAACTAATAGGAATCTCTCAAAATTACTTAACATACATGCAGGATTGCTATAATAATTTTCTTTGACTCTAAAAAAATAAATTATGCATAATACTTGAGGTCATTGACAATAAAGATATGTCTGCCAAACTTTCTATTCACTACTATTGACTTCAGTTTCATTTGAGTCACAGGTTATACTAACATGGATCAACCACCAATGAAGCATGTGTATCATGCACTGTACTACGTATGACATGATAATAGTAGGCATATATGACAGACACAGTATGAACTCACCCTAGCAGCATCTGAAAGGTATACTACACGATCCCAGGTGACTACCAAGGCAAATTCAGCACTATACGTGGAATCAACTGCACCAGAGGCTCGAGCAGCTTGTGATATGTCACTCAGAATGGGGAGATTATCAGAACTGTACAGTTGATAATGTACACCTCCACTTCCAGGATCTCTATTGTCAAGATCAGCCCAGAACGGAGACACGGACTTCCTACCATGTAGTGGATAACGGCCAGGACTCCAGATGGAGCCACTGGGTGTGTTGCTCAGATCTATATGTCCATTAATATCTACCTAATTAATAAAAAATATACATGTATTGTCACAATCGTCATGGTGGTAGTGCATGATTTTTTTGGGTTGGTTTTTTGGAATATGATAGATTTGTTTATCTGCCACTAGTACTTTGATTCCAAATTATCATCCCCGGCAATACATCAGGTATATCATGATATTTATGTAAGGTAATTTAAAAGTGATATCCGGTAAAGTTCATCTTGCCCAGCACTAGGATAGACTATGTCACAGTAATGATATACAGCTGAATTTTTCTCCAACTATCGAGGCAAATAATATTATACAGCTGACCTGGACTCTGTTACAATCTAAACAATTTAAACAATCTTCTACCACAGGACACACAGAATTTACACACATTAAATGTGTCAGTTGCGAGAGATACTAAGCTTCCTCAATTCGGAGGTCACTCAAATAGAATGTACAACGGTGCCGCACTGGAACACGCAATGGCGTCATTACAGAGAGGCTTTCCCTGTAAGAAAGCCATATACTAGTCCTACAAGACTGAGTCTACGCACGTGCATGCAATCTTTAAGTTACACTCCAAAGACTTAAACACAAGCGAACGCTGCCATATCCCAGACAGTTGGTTAATATCGTCTCACACGAACACTAACCTGCAATCCTTCGTAGTTTTCTCCGAAGAAGGGAAACAAAACGTCGTATGGTGTAACGTTAACATAACTAATCCCATCGTCTGCCGCAGGTAGGTTGCCGTTGATATTATTGAAAGGGTAACCGAAAAACTCCTGTCTGGTGATAGCCTCGCAGACAATGTTAGAAAGAAGGAGAGTAAGGAAACAACAGCAAAAGCAACGAGCCAACATCTATTCCCCAGTCCAGGGCGTATAATAATTATTATCATGACTAGAGCGAACAATAAGAGATATGCGGTATATGTTCCAATTGAATACGTACATTATTATGTATGAATACGTACATTACATGTATGTATGTACACATACTGTATATAAACAATGAATGCAGTTGAAACTCTTCATCATGTGCTCTACCTTTCATTACAACCAGTTTGCTGTTGTAATCATTACAATTATACAGATATATCTGTGCTTACAGTCTTCATTGTATCATAGAGTGCGATAGCACTCTATATGTAGGGATGACGCGAAAATAACATTTAAGTAACATTATTATTCTGATAAATATAGTTGACAATGATTAATAATAATTATAATATTGTCATGATTTAAATTAAGTATTTAAATACACAACCAGACTATATTGTATACTGGTACTTGGTATGACATATCTATTGTATATTGTACAGTTTAACTTAACAAGGTTGAATCATTAGTTATAATTTAAGATCTTCTTACATCTCAACTATGTCCCTTTAGGATCCAAACTCTTCTTCGCAGTCTTCCATCTTCTTATACTCATAATTACCTCTCCCATCGAACCTCAGTACATACTATTACGATGTAAGCACAGGACAGAATAATACCACCCTTGGTAGTGCTCCCATACACTAGTATACAGTTAATTAGTCTGGCGCGCTTTGCCCCCCGTGTGATAATGAGAAGTTGGGTCTAGCGAGCCAGACTAACAGTTAATGCACATGTAAACAGTACGGTATCTCTTTGAGATTTGCTTAAGGACTGTGTTTGGGCATAATGACAATAGCTGTTTGTTATTGTTTCCTGTTGTAGGTCAAATGTTTGTTGTTCTCATTGTGTTTGGTGTCACCACTATAGTGTACACACATACAAATCTCACTGTGTATCAAAATACACCACATATACTGGTGCTACACATACCAATGCTACCAAATACTCACCTCGTGGTGCACCCACAAAGACTTTCTGTGTGATACAGTGAAGAGGGTGATTCCTTTCTACTCAAACAAGAAACAGAATGGAACTAAGCCCAGTATATAGCTACTGACACATCACCATGTTAGTTATACACACAAGCATGCTACGAACGTATGTATAGAAGCTATATACATGAAAGGATAGCACACAGATGTACACTTGGACACACACACACACACACACACACACACACACACACACACACACACACACACACACACACACACACACACACCTCTTTACAATGCTTATAGATGAAGCTCTCCACGTCCACACTGACAGCACTGGTACACTCATCCAGGATGGCAAACTGGGGCTCGTGGTAGAACAACCTTGCCATCTGTAGAGAAATTCACAAAATCTATAGTACAATATGTCCATATACAGTGGAACCTCTCTATAAAGGACACGTTGGGACCACAATTTTAGTCCTTATTACAGAGGTTTCCTCAATTTAGAGGTTATTTTATACACTTCAGTACTACACTGGGACACAGAATGGTGTCCTTATTATAGAGGTTTCCACATTTCAGAGGTTTGTAATAGAGAGGTTCCACTGTACTGTAAATGCTCATTCGCAAATAGCACTGTAAAGAGCAATAAGTAATACACTCATGCATATAACAAAGAGATTACACATTCTCTCATAGAGCAGACAATAGAAAAGGGTGTGGCTACATAACTACATGCATACCTGTTGAGAGTAGCTAACAGGATACATATGTGACCTAGGTATGTACATACAGTGGGACCTGGTGTATGTGACATTGTCAAAAACTCAGTGAAGGTACGTGAATCACAAAGGAGTGTTGGATGAATGAGGTTTTTGGATGAGCCAGCTGTGATTGTACAGACAACTATACACAGTATGAACATGTTAGGAAAGCGTGTGTACATGCGAAAAGAATATGCGAATAGGTTTATACACATTATTCAGCATACAAAGACATGTTGTACATATGTAAAATACTATATAACACAGACAGGACACAAAGTGTAAACACATGAGACAATAGCACAAATAATGCACACAGTGCAAGCTACTAGCGTACAGCTATCCTCTGCTTTTCTCCTCCACTGAGGACATCCATCCAATCCTGAAGAACAAGACAACTTGATCATTGAAGATTATCAAAACAATATCAACCAAATAGTTCACTCAATAACAACAATTATTACGGGGACACACACACATACACACACACACACACACACACGCACACACACACACACACTACACGCGCACACACACACACACACACACACACACACATACACACACACACACACACACACACACACAAGCACACACACACACACACACACACACTACACATACGTACCTCCACAGCATCCCATCCACCATCTCTGTCCACCAAATAAGACAGCTGGACCTACACACACATTATCATATGAAAAACATGTGACTATGAACTCAGTAAACAAACCACCACCATCACTGAAGGAAACAAACGATTTCCTCAAGTAAGTGATCACCTTTTCAATAATTATCTTGATAAACTCATCACCTAGACCTTTGCTCTTCATGTCTGCGACACTGTCGGGGTAGATCACCTGGTCCCTCAGGGTCCCAATGGCCATATAGGGCCTCTGTGTGAAGAACAGGACGAAGTACAAGCACCAGATGCAGAAATACAGAGGAGTGAGCAAACGTTACACTCAGCATCAGAGAGTGAGCAGAGAATGAGAGTACTACCATACTCAATAGAGTTTGAGATTGTGCATTTGTGGATGTAGAGGGTAGTGCTGGGAATAGGCTGTAATGTTCGGATTGATTATTGAAACAGGAGAAGACACTACCACCTTTTTACCAACAGTTTCCCCTGGCCCGTTTTAATACTGTACTTTGAGAGTACCTGAAATGTGGATACGAACTCCAAAGACTCCTCATCATGTCCATTGGGTGACTACTTAGCCTAATAAAGTGAGTTGTTCTGGTCATGCCCCCTTGTTATTAACTTCCGATGATTAATCAATTAATCAATTGCATTAGTGTGCGTGTTTGTGTGGTACGTATAATTAAGGGGGTTGAAACTACTTATACTGTACATATGGTACAGACTAACATACACAATTACACAAATACATTTGAGTGCTATACTCAGAATCCCACAGGCCTGCTTCATGGAACCTAGATAGTGCTAACCTGTGGTACATAAAAAAGCTTGGTCTTCTCTGGTTTGATGAGACGTCCTCCAAATAGTGGCCATAGCTACAGTGGAACAGAGAGAGACATCACACACTAAGTACTGCAGGATACATGTTATACATGTACATGCGTACAGAATTACGGACAAACTAAAGCAGTATACAAACATACATAATACGACTACATATGCGCACGCGTGCACGCACACACACAGTGACACACACACACACACACACACACACACACACACACACACACACACACACATACAGCACTTATATAACATAGAGTGAGGTAGAGTCAAATTCACTTACTTCTCCCAATATACGAAAGAGTGAACTCTTTCCACATCCATTGGGTCCACACACTAGGACATTCATACCAGATCTCACCTGCAAAAGAACATAGACAGTTGAGTCTAGACAGTTGAGTCTAGACAGTGGAGTCTAGACAGTGGAGTCTAGACAGTGGAGTGTAGACAGTGGAGTATAGACAGTGGAGGGTAGACAGTGGAGTGTAGACAGTGGAGTGTAGACAGTGGAGTCTAGACAGTGGAGAGTAGACAGTGGAGTGTAGACAGTGGAGTATAGACAGTGGAGTATAGGCAGTGGAGAGTAGACAGTGGAGTGTAGACAGTGAAGTCTAGACAGTGGAGGGTAGACAGTGGAGTGTAGACAGTGTAGGTTAGAGTACTGTTAGCATAACATAGAATTGAAAACACTAACACACAACAGAAACTATCTGTTACGTATTTATGTTATTTGAGTGATTAATTTTATCATTGTCACTAACTAAAATAAATGAGGAACGAATTTTAAGAGCTCTTAGCTACTTCTTTGGCTGGCACATGTGTGGTTCGTGAAACACACCTCAAAGTTGAGGTCCTGTACCAGGACATCTCCGTTGGGAGTGACAAGGGGTACGTGTTCAAACCTGTCAACAACAAACAACCATAGTAAACAACCATAGTAAATAACCATAGTAAACAACCATAGTAAACAACAGAGTCAACAACCAGAGTCCATACAGCTGAGGACAGTTTGTTACATTGACTATAGGGTATCCACATTATTCATACACACACCATAGGCAGTGGAACCGGGGGGAGGCATTGCCCCCCCCCCCACTTTTCGAGAAGACATGTAATGAAATTTAAATGTAATTTCATGAGCCTTGGTGTTATGAACATATGCATAGCATTTACTGAACACTGAAGTGAAGGAGTGACTAGTATATGCTAATTTGGTGACTTAGTGTTCTGTACTGCACGTGTACTGGACCACTGCCCCCCCCTAAGATTTTTATGTTCCACCACCACTGCACACAGTACATGAACGTATACACAGTACACGGATACACACAGTACACACACATACAGTAGACACAGTACACACACATACAGTAGACTAACCTGATGATGCGATCTTGTACTGCTACCTCACCGGTTCCTGGAACAAGGGGAACTCCCACGCCCAGACCTATGATGTAATGAAGACCAAGTGATGAACTACTCCAAGTACAATAATGGACAACATACATATATACGTATACTTATATGCTTGTACATGTAATAATTGTATCCTGGGTGGTGAATGATAGACAATTTATACTGCAAATATGCGCATAGCTCAATGCAACATATTATATGCAATAGAAATGTGCTTACTAATTTCCTGCCTTGTTCTCACACAAGTAATCCCAACAATGAAACCTGTCTGGTGACCTGTGCACACATCAGTGACCTGTGCTTCCAGCGCTGATGTGTGCACACTTTTCTCTTTGATCTTTCGGGAATCCTGGTTCGGCGAAAGATCAAAGAGAAAAGTGTGCACTCATCAGCGCTGGAAGCACAGGTCACTGATGTGTGCACAGGTCACCAGACAGGTTTCATTGTTAGGATTAATCGCGTGAGAACAAGGCAGGAAATTAGTAAACACATTTCTATTGCATATAATATGTTGTATTGAGCTATGCGCATATTTGCAGTATAAATTGTCTATCATTCACCACCCAGGATACATGTGCTGAAACCACATACACCCGGACATGTACTAAACACGTATATGTGCACATACAGTACCTTGGTCCTGCGCTTCAGAGTTCTTTGTGACCATGGCTCTCTGATAGTGCCCTTTGCGAAGATCACGCAAAACTATCAACAGTTCATTAGTCCGAGCTGTGTACCTGTCGAATAATCAAATCCACATCACTGTTGAGATGGACACGAGTAGAGGAACACACGACCTGTTCTGTATCCACTAGCTACAACTAACTACCCCTAACTACAACCAGCTCTTCCAAAGTACCACTAGTTACTAACTAGCTACCACCACCTACCCCTAAGTACTACTGGCTACTAACTAGCTACCTATATTAACCACGATCTACTCCAAAGTACCACTAGCTAATAACCATTCACTCCTATTCACCACCACCTACCCCTAAGTACCACTGGCTACTAACTAACTATCCCTAACTACCACCAGCTGCCCCTAACTACCACCAGCTGCCCCTAACTAGCTACGTACCCACTTACCCAGCTAATCTTGTCATCTCTCTCCCTGCCAGCAGTAGACGTCCCATGGCCTCAGCCAACCTGACCAGCATACGACCGCTCTTGTAGTAGTGCTGCACAGGGGCATGGAGCATCCAATGTGATGTATGAATCTGATTACTGATTTACTGTACATAGAGTAACATGTACAGTACATAATGTATGTGTGTATGTGCGTACATTGCTATATTTCATACCTAATATGAATTCTGCTACATACCGTATAGCGGAAAACTTTGGCGAGCATTAAATTTGGTGAATCAGTCCCCGGAACAAATTGGCAAGTTTTAAATTTGGCGGCATGACAAATTCCAGGATCGTCAGATTACGTCAGAATAAAATATGGCGGATTTTAAATTTGGCGATTTTCCATAAAATCGCCAATTCGCCAAATTAAAAACCTCGCCAAAGTTTCCCGCTATACAGTAGTACAACACACACACACACACACACACACACACACACACACACACACACATACAGACACACACACACACGCATGTACGCACGCATGCACACAAACACACACACCTTGACCATTTCGTTTTGTGTTTTTCCTTCAAACATAGGATTGTTTGGTGTTAGGAATGGTCTGCTTACAACATAGTATCCAACCACAGTAGCTAGATCTGATGTCCAGAGGAACAGGAGATGGGCATTAGTTAGCAAACAAGTATAAAACAGAACGGGGATACATCCAGTATGTGTACTTTGATACTGAACAGACAATTGTGCAGTACACACATGAACACACACACTCACAAAAAACACTTAGAACAAACAGTACAATGGCATGCATGTGCATACACACACACACACAAACACACACACACACACACACACACACACACTCACATTTGGCAACAATATTGTCAATAAATCCCATCGATATTCTGAAGTGAATATACTTCCGAAGGTGTCTGACCTGTGGACCGAGGGATGGTACACAAATCACTAATACGCACGTAGGTACATACGTACTGCACATCACCACAATCCATGATACTGAGGGGTGCGGTGGAAGTAGGTATGAATTACATGAAAGGCAGGGTATACTACAATTCAGAATTTCAGTTCATATGTACACACAGTGAATGTGTAGGTGGAACACATGGTGAATGTGTAGGTGGAACACACGGTGAATGTGTAGGTGGAACACACTGTGAGCAAATAGAGTATAATTTACATACCTAGATACCTACTACATATGTATGTATGTACGTACATATACTCATATACAGTACCTATTTTAATACATTCGTGCATTGAATGCACAGTACATTGTGTAAACACGCAGAACACAGCAGACAAATACATAAACATGTACGTAGCTAGATACCCATTACATGCATACATACTAACGTATACTCGGTTACAGTACCTATACAGTGAAACCTCTCTAATCCGACACTCAACGGGGAATGAAAATAACGTCGGATTAAGAGGTTGTCGGATTAGAGAGGTTTCAACGTCAAATAAATGTAATACATGTACATTTTTTCATATTTATTATACAGTATTTCACTGACTATATCTTATGTTGCATGTATAATTATGTACCTAGTCTTATTATTGCATCACTATTAACAATGTATATATATATAATAAATATGAAAAAAATGTACATGGATAAACATTACTTGCTGTTATCCTTAAAAAAGGATGTTAAACTGCTTTGCTTTAAATATTTTTGTTTGCCAGCAATTGACCTTTATTCAACAACTTGTGTCATTTTGTCCACAAGTGTGAGGCACTCTTGGTCATTATGCTGGAAATACAATGCCAATTGTGATAAATAGGCCAGAGCCTCTATTGTTGTGGGTGGGGATGGATCACCTCATTTTATAACCTACATGAGGATAAGTTTCCGCGCGTGACCCGTTACACCAGGGTCTGATTATTGCGTCATACGTTTGGGGATACCGTTCAGTTGTATTGCGTAATTAAATTAAAGAACATGGCGCCCGCAAGCTCGACGGTGGATGAATGCAGAAAAAATCGAACGA
>OZ026562.1:3870000-3915000 GCA_964020155.1 Chondrilla cf. caribensis
ACAGAGTAGTGAGAGGTAAGCTGAGTGGTGATCCCAGTGGTCTCCTAAAAGTGTACACAGGTTCTGATGTAGGCACATACTGTACGTATATTACATCAATTTATGCAGATACGTACATTTACCGTATACACTGAACACTATGTACGAACACACTCACATGGTTCACATACAGTATATGATACAATATCTACAACCAAACAAACACAGTCTCGTCCCATACAGTACATGCCATGAAGGAGTCAACTCACTGCAAGTACTCTTCATAAAGGTGGAGAGAAAGTCTGGTCCGGAATCTCAGTTTCAATTCATTCAGTCCATACTGGAAATGGAACCAGTGAAGAAAATGTAACAGCACAACAAGCAGTGAGTGGACAGTTCAGTACTTTGTTATTGCATGTCAATATTCTGAAGTACAAAACACAATCCTCAATGGAACACAAACCCTTTTGCGTTCCAAGAACTGCGACTGTCATTATTGATTAATTTTATATATTATTATTATTTGTGATTAAATTCAGCTCCTATTCTACTCACCTTCAATAGGTTGTTAACCATTGAAATCTAAAAAAGATGTCAAAATTACAGCTGATGATATCATGCACAAACTATATAATACCGTATAGGGTTAACAACTTTTACATGATGTGCATACACACATGTACATACATACAGCTATGCACGTATACACATACACACGTGTACATACATACACATACACACACACACACACACACACACACACACACACACACACACACATACACACCATGGGCATTGCAATAACAAACTGAAGAACATTATCCTTGACACCAGCAGGATTCCTTCCAATAATAGCTCTACAAGAAGACGTGGGAAAGAAATGCTTGCTATAATTATTGTTCATGCTAAAAGTATTATGGCACAGATGTAGAGTGGATGACATGGTGGGAGAGAATGCATATGTTCCATAAAGGGGTCGACACATCCAAGGAGAAGGTACAGTACAGTGTGCCTCCCTTGGACACACACACACACACACACACACACACACATGCAAGTAAGCAAGCACACACTCACTCACGCTTCAACTGCTGTTCCATTCTGAATCATCCATACATCACAGAATGTTCTCACCACCAACATAACAGCAATCAGTAAGACGTAGGCTGTCTCCGGGATGAAGATGCTAGGAAAAAGGATCTTCAGGAGTTTTCCTAATCGTCTACAGAGCAAAAAAAGAAATAAAAGAAGAAAAAAACTAAAGTACAACTAGTTCCTCAAATCATTCAAGTAGAAAAAGGTGGTCTTTGTAAACAGATTATATTCTACAGAGATTATTTGGCGTACGTACAAGTAGTTGGTTTGACTACTAAACAATTCACTAATGGTGATCTACGATAAGTGGTCATGTGCAGAAATGGTCTCCCTACAGAGGTGCTTGGTGTAGTAGAGTTGACACACAGGTCAATAGTGGCACCTTATGGTGGTCTTTACATACAGGTAGTCTGCAATACAAGTTTCAATGCATGCATATATCTCTCTTTACATGGGATCGTACATACATCAAGATACCAAGAGACAAACACAATGTGCCACAGAGATAAGCACACACACGCACACACACACATACCTGGCAAAATCAGCATTGATAGCTGCTTTAGTCTAAAGACAAAGCATAAGTACCAACATTAGAACACTCACAACCAATAGTAAATTGTGATAAAATTTCATGCAACATTCTGAACGAGAAATCACTTCAGATCTGACACGAAATGTGTATTCATTTCACTAAGATTTCATTCACCTTTGTTTTCTCCTGTTCTGCCTTTTTCTGCCAAATGTACAGTACAGGTTGTAGGGAGATTAGAAAAACACAGTTTGTGACAACGCACTCACATACAACATGGTACAAATTGATGCAGTATAGAGGACAGTTACATACTAGATACATGGATGAAGAGAACATTGCCCGTAGTAGCATTATCACTGCATGTACAGTGTGTATACACACATGGACACCAACACGTATGTGGTGAAAAATGCATGTGTGCAATGTGCACACCACACACACACACACACAAACACAAACACACACACACACACACACACACACACACACACACACACACACACACACAGACACCACCCATTGATGCACATACCTTCTCAGCTAGTATGGCAGCCACCATATCATTATCCACAGACCTAAACATACAAGACAAATTATCTTACATGCTTTCATAGTGTACTTTACTCTATTATACAATCAATATAGGTGGATAATGTATCATATCAAGGTATTCATATGGTTATATAATGTATAATATAACATATTGGGCTATAATACGTACATTATTCCGCATTCACAAACAATTATTCTAAAGTTTATGATTGTCAAAGTTAGACTAGTACTACATTAATCACCACATTTTCGACTGTACCTGGGTAATTCGTACAACAAATGCCACACAGACGGTACAATACATCCAATCGCACCACCGATACCCGAATTGTTTCGACAAATTAGAAGCTTATTTTCTTACCCTTTCCTTCCATTATCCCGCCATTTGAGGTTTTTCCACACCGTATACAATAGAACTCCAGCCGATACGGCGGCAACTGTGGTAGAGAGACGAGGGTTGGCCTTCAAAGCGGTGGATAACTTCGACAGCGTTGCAGGCATTCTCCTCTAGGCAAACATACGATGGACACGTGATTTTCACGTGATCGATACAAGTATATTTGTACACATTAATACGACACGAGAACAGGTATAAATACATATACGAAGAGTCAGTACATAGATTCATAGATACTATCTATGATAGATTCCAGCGTTTCATCTTGCGTAGCGTTTATGGTGCTCTATCCATTCAGAGAGCCACTCCTTCTCCTCGGGAGTCATTTCAAGGACCTAAGGTTGAGAATAGATGAGGGAGCATCAACTTGGTGAAAACCGAGTCTAGCTTCCAAACTTTACAGTCATTTGCACACACACACACACAAACACGCGCACACACAGGCACACACACACACACAAACACGCGCACACACACGCACACACACACACACAAACACGCGTGCACGCACACAAACACGCGCGCACGCACACACACACACACTATTATCACACTCACATGAGGAGGGGGTGGCATATTCCTCTCCCACTTGCTACCATCTGGTTCAGTTGGAGCTACAGATGGCAATAAAGTCAGCATTCAAGTCAAGTGTTCAGCAAGTGACAACAACAGACAAGCAATTCAACATGTGTATGTGTACTAGTGCTTGGACAATGAATTGATTCATCTATTATTCAATCGATTTTCATTTTAAAATCTGACCATAGTTGATAGTGCAAACAATGTTGAAAAGACTCTAAAGTCTGCACATCACAATACATAATATACTATGAAAGTTTCCTGTCATGACATTACGTGAATGCTACAATACACTACATTGCTGGGTTGAGAAACAATGGAGTTATTCTTGACTACAGCAGAGGTCTACCTCAGAAATGAGAAAGGTTAACAATCAAACGAATTGGATTTCGGAAAACGTACCTATATACGGATCGGGGTGCTTTAGTGCATTGAATTCAGCTTCTCCATCTTCCAGCAGCTTAGTAGCCAATCTCATGTCTCTAATTCCCTTATTGGCATCAAAACGAGCTCTCAATTTAACTGCTTCAACTCTCCATGCCTGTCTGTCAATTATCCACGAGAGCATATGACGTAAAGAACTTCTGTACAACCTTAGAACACGTTGAGAGTGTGTAAGTACTTCAGACGCCATTTTTTGCCTGGAAAAACCTCAAACATTTATACACGATATAAGCTATTGTTAGCAATATAAATGTTGTAGTGGAGCAATCGCGAATCAAAGGCTGTTACGAAATTTGCCGCCAAAATCGCGGAATCTGTAGAAGAGTCCAAATGGCAAAGGTCCAAGTTACAAACGTTACTGTGTTGGATAATCCCTCTCCTTTTCAAAATCCTTTTCAGTTTGAAGTCACGTTTGAGTGTTTTGAAGATTTACCGGAGGGTGAGTTAGTTCCAGACGTCACTTTGAGCATAGATGAATTGAAGGGAGCTGAATTATTTGAGACATGCCATTTTTATTTTTATTTTAAGATCTTGAATGGAAACTCGTGTATGTCGGGTCAGCTTCAACTGAAGAACACGATCAGATCTTGGATTCGATATTGGTCGGCCCGGTTCCAATAGGAAGGCACATGTTTGTGTTCCAGGTGTGTAGAAACTACCTGAAGGAGTTTGGGTCCACCTGAAGGAGTTTAACTCCATCTGAATGGGTTTTGGTGTAATTGAAGGACTTAGGGTTTATCTGAATCTGTTCTGGTGGTCTGTTTGGATGTGTTGTATGTTGTGTTACTCATCCGAAGTATACCTCTTACTTGAGATCCTCACTATTGCTACTACTGTACAGAGTAACAGTTGTATTTATTTTGTACAGGCTAACACTGTGTGTCCATTTGTACAAGCTGACTTGTGTGCCTGATTTGTACAGAATGACGGTTGTGTGTTTATTTGTACAGGCGGACTGTCCGGATGTATCCAGAATACCAAGGGAGGACTCTCTTGGGGTGACGGTAGTGCTGCTGACCTGCTCTTACAAAGGGAACGAATTTGTCAGAGTGGGCTATTATGTGAACAATGAGTACAGTGATTCTGAAATGAATGAGAATCCTCCTAGTACTCCACAGTATGGCAAGGTATGCGGGAGTGCATGTTTCCTGAAACTGTGAAGAAGTGTGTGTGTGTGTGTGTGTGTGTGTGTGTGTGTGTGTGTGTGTGTGTGTGTGTGTGTGTGTGTCTGTGTGTGTGTGTGTGTGTGTGTGTTTGTGTGTCTGTGTGTGTCTGTGTGTGTGTGTGTGTGTGTGTGTGTGTGTTTGTGTGTCTGTGTGTGTGTGTGTGTGTCTGTGTGTGTGTGTGTGTGTGTGTGTGTGTGTGTGTGTGTGTGTGTTGTGTGTGTTGTGTGTGTGTGTGTGTATATTGTGTATGCGTGTGTGTGTGTGTGTGTGTGTGTGTGTGTGTTTTGTGTATACAGGATCACTGGTGTGACTTACCAGAATGTCTGCTTTGTGTACTGCTGGTAGTGTTGACTGTTTATATAATTCATACCACTGGTATTGTTGACTGTTTGTATACTTGGTACCGCTGGTAGTGTTGACTGTTTGTATACTTCGTACCACTGGTAGTGTTGACTGTTTGTATACTTCGTACCACTGGTATTGTTGACTGTTTGTATACTTCGTATCACTGGTATTGTTGACTGTTTGTATACTTCGTATCACTGGTATTGTTGACTGTTTGTATACTTCGTATCACTGGTATTGTTGACTGTTTGCATGTTTTGTGTTTTGTGTCAGATGACAAGGAATATCCTAGCAACTAATCCTCGGGTGACAAAGTTCAAGATCAATTGGGATTGAAAGATATATTTGACATCATTGAACCTACATTGGTGACGCAAGAAATCATCATCTGATGTTGTTTTAATTTGTTGTATTAATTATTATATTTCATGTGATGTCAACTAACATAGTGTTGTGTGTATTGTACCACAACTTGTCAATTTGTAACAATGCTTAGTAATAATATTAATGCTCGAGGTACATATGATATTGTTTAATTTTATATTGTTGTTGTATGACATGGTATAATATAATATTATGCATCATTGACACCTACTGCAAGTATATATGTCACATTCACTAGTCTTGCACTGTACAGCGAGCTTTAGACCTCATTTTTAGGTTGTGTCAATATGTCTGTCCTATACAAAATACAATGGCAGACCAGTACAAGGGTCTGGCTATGCAAGACTATGTTAACTGCATGATAATATTATACACTGGACGAATTCACAGTATATATATAATTATTACGTATGTCCATTGCAAAGTCAGTATCCATAATTCCAACCAAACAATAGAATAAAAAGTTGATGTTTTGGCTGCCATAACCTTCATCAGAACTGTTTTGATGAAGGTTACAGTATAGCAGCCGAAATGTCAACTTTTTATTCAATTGTTTGGTTGGAATTATGGATACTGACTTAAATTTACAATGAAGAACAGTCAACCACAATCGTCCCTTCATGAGTATACCAAGCTAGACCAAGTACAACACAGAGACTGCACGGCTGACACAGGACTATGAGATAATATATATATATATGTCCATGTTTATGTATGTTTCTTGATATGTGTATATAATATATTATAGTAATGCATGGTATTAATATATTGGTATATATATGTATAATATAATAATGCTGTACATATTTGTACTGGTGTATTAACATATATTAATTATGCATACGTACATGCATGCACATAAGTGGAGTAAATTCTATACAAACAAAGCACATTATAATATAAACATATTATATAGTGTACATAGTATATGTACATGTAGATATGCATAATATATAATTGTACAGTACAAGTATACATACAATAAGATTAAGAGACAATTATTATGGTAATTATTACAGTAAATGTACAATCATCATATACTGAATATCACAATTATAATTGCATTACAACACTAAATATAATAATTATTATGATGACAAAATGTGCGTGCACCAGTTTCAAAAGTGTTAACGACGCCACATGCACAGACATGCATGACATGGTCTGTGATGTCGGGTGAACCAACCACTAGTCCTCCTCTACCTTGGGTGGCTCCCTCAGCCCAAGAGCTATCAAGAGGGTATTCTCGAGGGTCAGATAATCGACATAGTCCTAAAACATGAAAAAACAGTGGATATTATGACAGTGTGAAATCAGAATACAATGAATACTCATTAATCCACCGTAATTCGTTTTCAAAGAATATGGTGGATTAACAAGTTTGGTGGATTAACTGGATATTCATTGGTACGTACTTGTACATTATATCAGTACTGTGGAATTGTGGCAGATTAATGAGAATTCACTGTACATACATACAGTGCATACATTACATGGAAATATCATCACTACTGCCTACCTTCTTGAAACGTTCAGCTTCTTCTGACTCATTACCCACTAAACCTTCAGATTTCTACAGGTCAAAACACACCCAACGTTCAGTTTTTTCACAGCTTTGCCAGCATAAATGTATGCCATAATACGTATGTAGGTACATACATGCATACAAATGCGTGTCACATACATATACGTGCACACCCACAACCACATCCGACCACCCAAGCAACCACCCACTCACACACACAACATACATATGTGTACATGTACACACACACACACACACACACACACACACACACACACACACACACACACACACACACACACACACACACACACACACACACACACACACACACACACACACACACACACACACACACACACACACACACACACACACACACACACACACACACACACACACACACACACACACACACACACACACACACACACACACACACACACACACACACACACACACACACACACACACACACACACACACACACACACACACACACACACACACACACACACACACACACACACACACACAAAGGGCATACTTGCTCAACAGGATCAGGTTCTTTGTCCTTTTCAGATGCTCGGCTCATTGCTCTCTTGTTAGCAAATTCAACTCTTTTAGTTTCTCGCTCAAACAAACTCTCTATCACAGGATACTGCAAGTGTGCATGTACAAAAGTGGTCACTTGACAGCAATACAGGTGATACTGTAGCAACATGGGAATAGTGCGAGTGGCTATGTAAAAATGCAGAAATACACGCGTATGTAACGTTTGATCTTTGTGAGGCTGATTTGAAGTTAGGAGAGTTTGTTCAAAGTTGAAGTGAGCCATAGCAATATTTGAAGGAATATGGTCAAAGCAAACAACTAAACCATTTCAAACTTAAAGGGCCGATTGATAATTACATGGATTAGTTCTAAGTAAAAACACAATTTTACCATTCACCTAACATGCATGCAAGCATGTACATATTATGTATGTATTTCACATAACTCACATCACATGCTACATGCATTTGTGTCTTACAAGCATTGATTACTCACTTCGCTGCTAGAAGGTTGCCGTACAGACCACGGAACTTCTAAAACATGCAAAGTTCCAATCTCATCACCAACAGCCAAAAGATGGTGCTTATCTATTCATTGAAAATGGAGAAAACACTGTGTGTGTGTGTGTTTGTGTGTGTATGGTGCATGTATAGTGAGCTATTCTACACAGGGTACATACGTGTAGTTATATTTCTATCTACAGAAATGTAATATACACACATATTATGTGCATATGTAATGTGTTTCATATATTATTATTATGAATAGTGTATGGGGTACCTATGATATATTATGCTTCATTGTTTCAAGCTAGGTAGGACAGCAGATCGAAGGAACATGTACTACGTACACACCTACATATGAACGTGTGTGTACTCACAGGAGAAGGCCACTGGTGTTATGGCTGTGAGGGGATGTGATGAGATGTTTTGACTGTGTGAAGGCTCATGTGACCTGCAAAAATGTCAAAACAACGAGTTGATCTGACCTTGAGGCAATAATTTGTAGACACACTGTATATATACAAGTATAATACATACATACGTATGAACTGTATGCACCTAATGTGTGTATGTACGTACATATGTATGTAGGTGGCTTTGTATGTGCGCATAATATACGACTGTACATAGATTACAATATACGTATACTGTATGTGGTTTGTATGTAAGTGCATATGCATCTGCGCATTAATGCATGTACATACGTACGTACATAATCATGTATCAGTATGTACATGTGTACACAGGTATAGGGGACATAGTACACTTTCATACGTACTTCTCAAGGAGATCCCACACATCGATGTTACCGTTTGCCTTAATGATGAAGAACACACCCGGTCTGGTAGGCGACCACACCCCTCCATTCAGCTGGACTTGAGAATTCCCCGAAGTCATGATGGGCCCAGTCTACAGATACCAACACGTGGTTGTGCACACTTCATACACTTGTGATTGTACAACATCAGCACATGTACGTACTGTATGTGTGCATGTACATACGTAGGTATGTATATACATGTGTGTGGTTGGAGTGGTCAGTGACACACTGCAATGGAACACAGCAAATATAAATGGCATATGTATGCTAAGAAAATACATTTTAGAATGTTCAAAAAGGATGTCAGATTTGAAACCACTTTGAACATATCTTTTAATATTTTCAATAGGTACGTACGTAAGAGTGTGTGATCCTTGATTCTAAAATACATTCATCATCCCATACTGTATACATACAGCTTCAACCCAATACTGTACATTGGTATACAAATAATAGATACAGTACATACATGTACATAAGTACGTATGTGTACTCATGTACATATGTACGTATGTGTACTCATGTACATATGTACGTATGTGTACTCATGTACGTACATACATATCATACACAACAGTCAATGCGACAACTAAGTACATAGATATGCATTGTACAAACCTCACAACCTTCCTTCCAGAGGGAGAAGGACCATCCTCCCACACTCAAGATGATGTCTCTGAAGAACGGGCTCCTCTCCATACACATGACAGGCCCACTGTGGTGATTGTAGTGGTACAGCGGGCGTTGAGCTGGGGAGAAGGAAGGGTATCGTCTGCGGTTGAAATGGACATACGTACTTATTGCTTGAATGTGTAATGGTATGTTTGTACAGACATGAAGTGTGTGTGTGTGTGTGTGTGTGTGTGTGTGTGTGTGTGTGTGTGTGTGTGTGTGTGTGTGTGTGTGTGTGTGTGTGTGTGTGTGTGTGTGTGTGTGTGTGTGTGTGTGTGTGTGTGTCTGTGTGTGTGTGTGCAAGTGTGATTTGGACATCCTGATGTCTGCGCACTCATAGACTGGTGCAGATGATGACTGTACACAGTTACACAGCACTCACCAATCATCCTTCCACTTTCAGCATCTTTGATCAACGACCACGTAGCATACACCACCTCACCATCCTACAACAGTGCAACACAACACGTACTCATGTACATATGTACGTACGTATGTACGTAGGTATGCATGTAAACATTTACACTGGACCTGTACATATGTCTGTAAACATGCATGCACGTATTATGATGGTATATAGATGTGTACGTACGTATATACAGTGAACTCTCATTAATTATCTAAAACTGTTACCATTGTAAATGTTGTAATTATCACAATTATTGAATGGTATAAAATAAAAAGGATATCCAATTGTAAGGAATACGTACATATCATGTTTGAGTAACAATCAATACAACTTACGTACGTACATTAACTCATGCCACATACAATATAGCGCACGACTGGAGCATTGGATAGTACAATATTAACAAATAACTGTCTTCCAATGATAATTGTGATACAGTGGAACCTCTCTATTACAAACCTCTGAATAGCAGAAACCTCTGTAGTAAGGACACCATTCTGTGTCCCAGTGTAGTACTGTAGTGTATTGAGTGACCTCTGAATTGAGGAAACCTCTGTAATAAGGACTAAAATCAAGGTCCCAAAGTGTCCATAATAGAGAGGTCCCACTGTATAAATTTTATAATACAATAATTGGCCATGTCAAATATACTGAATGATCAAATCATTGAATAATTTCCCAGCACCAGTTCACATATAGCATGTATGTACGTACGTATTACCTCAGTTCCAACGAAAAAGTTGTTGGCAACAGGATTGCTGTCTCCTTCATTTGTCTTCTTCTTCCCTTTCCTGGTGATGTCTGGCCCTGGTTCTGTGTTGGGAGAGCAGTTGAAGTATGTTCGTCTTAACACATTTCCACTGTATCAACATACGCATGCATGCATGTAGCAGTGAGTTATTGGGTATGTAGTGTGAACATTATGAGAGGTACTGTACGGATGAACGTAGTTGGAGTTTTTTAAAGGTGAGATTACTGTATGTTTGGTATGCAAGTGTGTATGGTGCACATTGCACTATTCAGTATGTACATTCGCATATAACAACTACCAAGAGTCTGTATTGAGAGGGAGGTTAGCAAGTCTGACTGCAGTGGGGTTCATTCTGACTCAAGTCTGACTGCAGTGGGGGTCATTCTGACTCAAGTCTGACTGCAGTGGGGGTCATTCTGACTCAAATCTGACTGCAGTGGGGTTCATTCTAATTCAAGTCTGACTGCAGTGGGGTTCATTCTGACTCAAGTCTGACTGCAGTGGGGTTCATTCTGACTCAATTCTGACTGCAGTGGGGGTCATTCTGACTCAAGTCTGACTGCAGTGGGGTCATTCTGACTCAAATCTGACTGCAGTGGGGGTCATTCTGACTCAAGTCTGACTGCAGTGAGGCTCATTCTGACTCAAGTCTGACTGCAGTGGGGGTCATTCTGACTCAAGTCTGACTGCAGTGGGGGTCATTCTGACTCAAATCTGACTGCAGTGGGGTCATTCTGACTCAAGTCTGACTGCAGTGGGGTTCATTCTGACTCAAGTTTGACTGCATGTACTCACCTCTGTACAGGGGCAAGTTCTGGTGCTCTCGAAGTGCAATTTGTATGGCAGCGAAGTTCCCCGGATAGTCAGTTCTTGGTAGGTTCACCTACAAGGACACCACGACCACAAAGATACTGCACAGTGTGTACTGTACAAATGTACATACGTACAACACAAAATTACATGAACATATGTACGTAGGTAGGTAGGTAGGTATACATACGTATATGTATGTATGTACACACAGAGGTATGTATGATGTATGTACCATGTAAATACCTTAAGAAATGGCTTCCACGTGAGGTTGAGCTGGAGGTGACCAGGTAGGGTGTCATCAGGAGCCTTGGATCCGGGTTTGGGAGGGGGCGGCCTCATATCCCAAAACATGACCGACCTGTAAGTACACACAGGAGAGGGTGGAGGGAATTGTGGTTAATTTGCAACAATTCACAGAGGGAGAATGGGGGGCAGCAAGTTTGGCCAATCATTCAAATCATCATTGTCTTTACAAATGTATTAATTTACTGAAACGATGGGAGATTGATGGGTCTAGGGTTGGAATTGGGACAGTAGGCACTACAGTGAATTCTCATCAATTCACCGCAATTCATGAAGAAAGAATACTGAGTTTGATGGAGTATTTAACAATGATCATGTTCATAGATGGATTCCTACACAAAAATGATGGCAAATAAAAGGGATTGGTGGTTAAACCTGTGGTGGATTAGCAGGAATTCACTGAGAAACAACCCAACCACTTTGGCACAGATTCACCATGAGGGACTGTACACTGTTGATTCTAAAGAATCTGAGTATATGCTAATTAGTACGTATATGTATCTCTCAATGATATTGATAGTCATTAATATCTCAACACAAGCAGATAATACCATGTATGTATCCACGGGTTTTGTTAAAATCATACAATTCACAACAAAATCAATTCAATAGGGTGAGACATGTACATAGGAGTACAGTACAGGGTACAGTTTCTAGTTCATTCGCTGTTTGAAGATATTGGGTTTTCTGTGAAATAGGAGAACACAAACGCTCGAGTCAACTCGACTTCTTTCTGGTCATCCCATTCCTTCTGCAGATCGGCATACAAAGCAGCCAACATCTTGCGCTGGTTCTCCATATGCTGCTGCTGGTGCATTCTCTCCTCCTCCATCTTCTTGAGGTACAACAACTGCTCTCGTTCCGCTTGCAAACGTTTCAACTCAGCCAAATATGCATCACTTGTATAGTATGCCAGTTCAGTATTTTCCAGTGTATTCCAGTATAACACGATCTTGTTGTATTCTTCCTCAATTGCACTGTTCACTGCCTGCTGTGCCTTGCGCTCCAACTCTTCCATTCTGAGCTTCATAATGTGTTCATTCTCTCTCACTCTTCTGTTTTCTTCCTGTAACTTGATAGCCTTTATCAACTGGATCTCTTTCTCCTTCTGATTCATGTCTTCTTTCATTTGCCTCAGTCGTTCTTGTTCCTCATTCTCCTTCTGCCGTAGCTTCTCCCTTCTCTCTTCTTCCAACTGACGTAACAGCCTGTTTCTTCTCTCCTCATCTCCTTCTTGCTCAACCTCCTTCTTGATGTTATTCTTCTCCCAATGAACAACTTCAACTTTCTCTTCCACTCGTGTCTTTTTTACAATAGGTTTTCGGATAAGCCTTTGTGCTTGTCCGTTTGGTACTTCTACTGCTTTTTCGTCATTACTTGTCGGCTCTTCTTTGAGGGAAGAATTCATTCTACTCCCTTTGGTGCTGCTTGTAGCACTTGTTGCGGTACCAGTCAAAGTACTGACTGAGCTGTTTGCACTCTTATGTGATGTGTTGGATCTTGTAGCATCTCGTGTGGATGCCCTCTCACTGTTTCTGGACATGCTGGACCTCTGGTTGGATTTGGTAGGGGGCCGCTCAGCAATCGGCTCTTGGACAAGAGACATAGCTTTGGTAATGTTGGACTGTATCTTTGGTTTAGTGGATATGGTAGCCGACAGAGGTGGTGGACCTTTACGTGACTGCATCAGTGGCAATTGTGGCTTATTTCCCCTTGCATTGGTGTTCACCTTCTTTGCTGCAGTACTGACTGACACATTTCGACTTGTTTCTTTGCCAACTATCTTAGATTTCTCCTTCTTGGAAGATTGTGAGTTTGTATCATTGCTCTTTCTGTCAGTACTATCGGTACCTCCCACTGTAGTCTTGTTGGAGGCCTCTGACTGTCGCTCTCTAGTACTCTTTTGCTTGTCAAGTGAAGCAGTCCTTCCTTCATTTCGAGTCTTCTTTGATGGCACCTTTGAGATTTGGTTGTCATCTTCACTCTTAGCTGTGCTCTCCCCATGCATACTTGCGAGTTGTGTTGGGGCTGCATTCCTGGTGTCTTTATCCTTGGGTGGCTGGTTGACAGGTGAACCAGACCCTTGTACCACTGTTGTACTGTCAGCACCGAGGTGGCTGGAGTGAGAGGACAAACCTGTTGTAGACTCATCCTGAGTTCCTGAATGCAGGTCTGAACCCTCAACTGGTGGAGTTGGCTGTTCTGAGGCGTTGCTGTCATGTTGAGCATCATCACACTGCGATACGGCTTCAGTAGCAGGAGTTGGCTTTCTGTTACTACATGCCGACTGATCTCCCAGCAATTCACCCATTTCTGGTAGCGGTGTTTGACTGTCACATGGTTTTGATACATTAGCAGTGGAAGAAGAATTAAGGTGGGTCCCGTTTTGATTATTCATGCCTAAGGTATCATTGGGAATGACGGTTCTTGTCTTCTTGGATGGTTTTATCAGAGTCTTCCCCTTCATTTTTGGTGGAGTGATGTCAGGTAGGGAAATCCCCATATGAAAACCTGTGTAAGACGAAACAAATAGTTGTTGATACTCCATCGACATCCTGGAACATGTACGTATATACGTATGTACGTACATCTAACACGCACACACACACACACACACACACACACACACACACACCTAATTCTTTTGCCTTTGCAAGTAATCTAGGGTATTCCTCCTCAATAGGTAGTAACAGAGATTCATTGACATCAGGCAGTTCAGATAGAAGGTATCCTGAAGGGAGAGGGAGAGATTTGTGAAGTTTAACGCTAAGATATCCACATACATATGTATATGGCAATTATACAAGAGAAAGACTCGAAATACTGTACTAACTTTTCATGCATTATACATATGTGCATACATACGTACATACGTACGTACGTACTATACATGATACATACCAGTATGTCCATACTAAGTACGGTTGTACAAATATCCATATTTTTCATAATGATATAGTGAATAATATGTAGTGATATGTACATACCAAATGTACTACCAAAATCCCCACCCAACTCACTAGGAGAGACAGCACTGCATATTCCAGCACCTGACATGAGCTTGCTGTTCACACCTATGGACAAACGTGGCCCTCTTGTCTGATAGGGATTGTACTCTGACCTCTTCCACAGGTGGACAGATTTGGAGCTCAACTCCAAGTTACATTCGCTGTAGCACCTCCTCGTTCTTGTGCTGTGGAGTGGTTTAGGGTCGATTTGGACAAAAGACCTGCTCACTCTTAGATCCGGTGCTGGTGGTAGCGTGAGCTGTATCAGTTGACTGCGAATATAGCGACCGAGATTTGTCCTGGGCTGTCCCAACTTCGTTTGCATGTTATTCAGTGGTGGGAGGGAATGACGCAGTGGCTTATTTCGTTTCAGTTGCGAACACTTGAGTCGCGCTGGAAGCGATGCTTTACGCTGAGGTAGATAAGGCGACAGATGAAATTTCTTTTGCATGGGAGTGTCTGGATATGATCTTCTACTTCGAGCAGGTGGGATGGGGGTAGCAGTAGGGGCTATCTGTACAGGAGACTCCACCCTCTCGGGACAGAGGTGATCAGAGCAGTCCTGTGTGGGCACAGTTGACTTCAGAGACAACTTCCTCTGTGCGTCCATGGAGGATCGCCTGTTCAGCTCAAGGAGCTGTCTGGCAAGGAAATCCTGCCTGCGAAAGGCTCCGTGTTTGGTCCCTACATCGAGCAGGTGTAGGCTATGGGCGTACATCCACTGGAGGTCTCCACTCTGGTGGGCTGACTGCTCCGGCACATCTGAATTCACACGACTGACATGACGAAGGTCTGTGTCTACATCCGTTGAAAAGGAAACCCTTCCTGCAGGAAGCAATATAGCAAAATGGTTCCCATTTCATGTCAATAACAAGCACATATAATATTCACACAGTGTCCACATAGATTTTATGTGAATCACCTAATATGTATATGTATATATACACAAACATTACTACACACATGCATGTACACACATGCATGTACACACACACACACACACACACACACACACACACACACACACACACACACACACACACACTGTTTATGTGTTCCCGTATCAATGTTTTTATGCAGAACTCACGATTGGCAATAGAAGGCAGGAGCTGTCTTCTGTCACTTCTCACAGGGTAGCGAGATTTCCTGCGCAACACTTTACTGGGGTTATCAACCTTACGCTGGGCAATTCTTATAGTATCCACAAAGCCCAAATCTAGTGGTTTAGCCTTAGTTCTTTTAGAAACACACTTCTCCTCTTCAATAACAATTTGAGGAAGATAGACAGAAGAGGTTTTCTCCTTCTTCTTCCCATCTCCAACCTTCTTGTCCTTTCTTGTCCCCAATAGCTTAGGTAGTCTGAAGGAGCTCATCCCAAGGCTGGGTGCTGTCCTGTCATTGCCTTCTCCTTCTCAGAGTCATGGTTTGTTTACTTTATTCAATGTTTGTGAATCTGTCACCTCGGAAGGTGCTAACACACACACCAGGTGCAACCAATTATCACATTTTACAGTTGTACATATAACAAATACTCCAGCATACATTTTCACACTGAAAACAGAGCACTACTGTTTCAATTGACCACTACCCTTTCATTTTGCTATGCCTTGCCTTTGATCACTTTTAGATAATTATTTAAAGATAAATCTCTTCCGGTCTACAGTCCAAGGAAATCTGTCATTTCTGACACAACTCGGTATGTAAAATGGCAGGCTACTCAAATGAGACCATTTGCCCAGAGCACTATGTCTTATCAATAGAGGAGCAGCCTAAAGCATGCACACATGACAGGTGGCTTATAAGTGACAGTAGGTGGCGTGCATACTGTATCACTAACCCACCCATCAATACTGGCAGTAACCAGCTGCAAGCACTGCGGTTGCTCCTCTTTGATGTTCTTCGTGATGAGATCTCCTGTCTTAGTGTCAATCTGTGACACAAAATAGCAGACAAACAGGGAATATACATACACATGAACATAAGTACGTACTTACGTACATAAGTACATGCCACTTATGTACACAGTATGTACCTGCATATGTACGTACGTATGTTGTATGTACTTGCAACACAGAGTATTGGCTGTAGAACCATTACAGAACATGAGTGCTGTGCTCACCTCTATTTGTGGAGGTAGCCACTGGATGTCATATATGGGTTTCCTGTGGCCACTCTCGATGTTGGACAGGACACAGTAGTGGACAAATGGGGCATGATCGAGCTTCGGGTCGGTGTCGAAGACAGCCTGTTGAGTGAGCCAGCAAGGATATTATAAACATTCATCCATATGTACGTATGTACAGTAAGTATACAGTGCAGTAGCACACCGTGAGCTAGGGACTGAGTGTAGTACGTATATGACATTGTCTTAACGGAAATATGCACTAAGCAGGGTACTGCGTGGTAATAAGTACGTACCTCTGATAAGAAGTACAGATTTAGCATGTCCTTTGAGGAACTTAACAAGTAAGTTGGACTACACATGCATGTACAAATCAGCATGCATGTACAAATACAGCAGAGTAGTACAAATGCATATAATATCACATATCGTCGCTTTAAAAGGTAAAAGCTGTGCATACAAGGCTACAAATACCAGCCCAATGTAAGGCCTTACATACGTATGTACATGTCTAATGTTATACACTTCATGAAGAATGAGTCAAAGGCACATCTGTACATACATACTCACATACAGAAGTCTACTAATAGCCTGAACCCACTTGTGCTGCCATATTTCCTTTGGTGTCAGATGCCTTCAGAGGCTTGTTGAACTGGAATCGGTCCTCATACTCTGCAATGTCCCACATTACAATCTGCAAAGTACACAGCACAGACAGCCAAACATCTCTCTGCTTTACAGCATGTAGCTTGTCAAAACTGTGTATACATATACACACACTCATGTGCACACACACTTGTATTCATAATTTTATTCCTTCCAATAGTGCATGTAGCATGGATGTTTGTACATAAGTACGTTATGTGGTTGCAGTATGTACAAATGGTCAAATCAAGGCAGATTAACACACTTGTCTACAAGTGCTTACATGTGTATGTTATACGTTCACCCTTACAGTCATAATTCTGATGTACACATACGTGCATGTACAAATGTAACTATAGAGTTGCCTGTACAATCTACATACATACATGCACATACAGTGCTTACATGTGGTACTAATATGTATGCACATACATACATGTGTGTGTGTGTGTGTGCGTGTGCCAGCTGTGGTTAGACATTATACGTACATGTACATACGTACGTATGTGTGTTGGTATGAGCTTGTGAGGTCAAAGTGAAGGCTGGACCAACCTGCCCATTGCAGCATCCTCCTACCACAAAGTTTGGCTGATAAGGATTGAAGTGGAAACACAAGATATCGTCTGGAGCCTCCAGGAATAGCTGGAACATGACACAACAAACTTGAAGTAAGCACGTATGTATAAAAATGTCAACTTATACATACGTACATTCATGCATATACATATACACATTACAACATTGTTATACTTATTATACATACAGTGGAAACTCTATATAAAGGACACATTGGGACCAGGTAACTTGTCCACTGTAGAGAGGTTGTCCACTCTTCAGAGGTAAAAAATGTATTAGCACTATAGGAAAATCTATTTTTGGTGCCTTACAGAGTGTCCTTTGTAGGGAGGTACTTTCTTTGGTGTCCTTTATTGGGAGAGTCCTTTAATAGAAATTCCACCTTAAGTACAAATGTACTGTACATAGACACAATACTGCACATAGAATGGCCTTGAGGACCACTTCAGGGACCAGAACAAGATGGCTGTTGTGGGCAGGGGGTCTTTATATGCAGGAGTAGTCTTCAGGAGCAGGTAGACATCATGCAGATTTGTTCTTCAAGCACAAGTGGTCTTTATATACATGTAGAAGGGCTCAAGTAGAGGTGTTCTATATGTGCAGGTGGTCTTCAATACAGTATCCACTGTGTGTGCATGCAAATACATACGTACATGTAGCATGTTGCGTATTGCCACGTTATCAATCAGGTAAAGTGTGTTCATATCCACTGTAGCACACCCAGGGAGGCTACAACTATTGCATGTGCCACAATGGTTTTACACTGATTTGGCTCACCACTGGATGGATGGGGTCAGCAAAACTCCATATTAGTATCAGGTGGTGGTTGAGGATGAGTCTGGACATCAGGTCCACTCGTTCCCCAAAGCAGAAGTTCTCACCACATGAAACTGCAACGATACCTACAGTGCACACAATGTGGCCCATACAGTACTGCAACAATACCTACAGTGCATACAATGTGGCCCATACAGTAGTACTGCAACGATACCTACAGTGCACACAATGTGGCCCATACGTACTGCAACGATACCTACAGTGCATACAATGTGGCCCATACAGTACTGCAACGATACCTACAGTGCATACAATGTCCTACACAGAGGATGGTAACAATACATACAGTGCAACAAGTACGTACATCTAATGTCCAAATGCCTACATACCCTTTATGGTAGGGTGCCAGTCTATCCAAGTGATTATCTTGTCCTTGCTGAAGCTGAGATCAGTATAGGATTGGTACTCTTTGATGGCATTATCGGTCTTGTCCACTACAATCCCATCTGTTTCGGACAACTCTTGATAGTCATCAACAAAGATGTTCCCAATCTCATTCTGCTGAAGAGCCAAATCAAATCTACAAAAAGCACACTCAACCATTTAAAAACTGACTCCAAGACCCCCTGAGAGTCACTCCATAAGTACTCACTACATATACTAAAGTACATGTACACGGTAGATCCCTTCACATTAAAACACAGGTATGCATGTTAATATTTTGAAACCTCAGAGATACACAGGGTATGTATCCCTGTAAGCCTCTTTGACATTGCCACAGATCAGGATACATGTAGCAATATAATATTATCATGTATTTACCGCTGATGAGCTTTAGTAACAAATTCCTTCATGTCATTTGATTTGAGTATGTCTTCAGCTGTCTTCTCATCCATCAAGCGAGGCTCATATTGGATAGCCTTAGAGAAAGGCTTCACTTTGTCAGTCTGGGTCCACCTGTCTACCACTGTTGGAACAGCCTGGATCGAGTGGTCCAGCTCCAACTTCTGCAGCTCAAAATTCTCATCTTCTACGGACGTAATATTCACAAAGTGTTCTGGATGGTCACCAGCATTGCGATCGCCAAAGTTGCACGGACCATTGAAGAACTTCCTCTGTCTTGCGAAGGTATAATGCAACTGTGATTGTAATGAACACAGTGTCACAGGTCAGCGCACGCACTACAGTACCATGTACGTACACAGTCACATACATACCACATGTACGTACACAGTCACATACATACCACATGTACGTACATACATCAGTACATACTTATGTACATACACACATACAGACATTAAATTTTGTAAGCATATTAGTTGGAATATTCAAAACGCATCAAATATATATTTTATAAGCATAATCAATTGGGTGTAACTTTTACAGCTAAATTTCGCACAATAACATACTATGTAGAAATACATGTATGTATATAACACAACACATACATATGTAAAGTCTAAAAATACAATTATTAATAAATAGATGTTTCGTTGGAAATCAACCTGCTCATAGAGAAAGGAGAAACGAGAGATACTGGCAACTGCGGGACTCAAACCCAGGGTGTCTGACTGTAGCCGCCACAACCACTGAGCCACAAAGCCACCACAGCAACCATATGGTATATTTTGGTACTCAATTAGGGTGACCTTTTCATACAGGGGACCATCCTAGGAAGACAGCCGTTCATACAGGTTCCACTGTACATGTATTATATTATACTTATGTATACATACGTAAATATACACCAAATTACACATTATCTGACTAACTAGTTCTCTGGAGTTTTTCACTGTGGCATCAAGAATCTCCTGATCACTCCCCAGACACACCCACTCCTTTGGTTCGGGGGTCTTTGGTATTTCAATCTCCTCTTCTCCTTCCTCATCACCAGCCTCCCCATCTTCGCCCTCAGGTTTCGGTGGCTTGTGTACACAGAGAGATGGAGAAACAGTAACACATGCAACAAACAGTCACATAAACAGTACCCGCATCAGTACAAATAAAAGCTTGTCCAGATACATGATTAGATAGATCATTAGATTAATATTAGGAAACAATCAATTTGTTCAGTGGTGTAAGATTCTGACAGAGCTTGATCAATTGAGCTTACATTTAGTATTCGTTCTTTAGCAGCAACAGTCAAACAGATGTAAAAGTTCTCCCCATAGGTGTATTCCCTGTCGTAGACCAACAACAACTCATCTTCTTCGTATTCCTGCAATGTTATAGCATAATGGAGTGGTGTATACGTATGCATGGGCTTATGGGATCTTCGTTGACAGTCACAATTTTGAATAAGGTTGCAGGTGCCTATATGTGGAAACCGTTATCATGTCATGACAGATCACCTGTACTTGCTTCTTTACAGGATGAAAGTCCGATATTGCTGCCCTTGTTTTGAAATCTTCCGCGATAGCAGCCTTGGAAATGAACTTGAATGGGTTCTCATCGGTTACATCCGTGTCAGTTACACAGCCGAATATCTGTTGGGATGGTCCGGATAGAAAAATTGGCTTAATACCCTCTGGTGGCGAGGTGGCCTGAGAATCGCCTTCTTGGTTTTCTGGTTCGGGCATTTTCCGCCATTAGCCCGGGATCGTTGCCATGACAGTGTGGAGCTTAGTCTAGCCAGCTGGACTGGTACGTACTGTATCCCGTCCCCCGTAATATCCGGCCGTTCGGGGGACCGAATATTTCTGAAATATTCGGGCCTCCTTTGAAATCTTCCGTCCCCTCGCAAATTGCCAATGGAGCATCATTCCACCATAGATACTCTATACCACGCGTGTACAAGCAGTAGGGTGTACATGCATGAGTATTTACACTGTGATGCAACACATGGATACCAGTGGCTGTGGTGAATGGCAGTAAAATTTGACATTTTTATGCTGGTCACCACGAGGCTGATAGCACACCCACAAGGGTGAGCACGCATCAGAAATTGTGATTATAAGTTGGATGTGGGCACAGGTTAGCCTGTGGCAACCAGGGATAAAATGTGGACTTACCTGGCCAATCACCAAACTGTCTGTAGCACCTCAATATTGGAATGTAAATACAAAAGAATATGTAGTAATATATACTGTATGTTTCATATGGATACTGTGGAGGGATTTTTGCAATACTTATGAAATATTCGGTCCGGGGGACAGGAAATAGGGGGACTGAATATTGCATGACAAGACCATCCCTATCAGGTACCTAGGGCAGAGGAAGAAATGCAACAGACACCCTGTCAAGCAATCAAGCATTACAACCATTACATTTTTTGATATTTTTATTATGTATGGTTTCCCATAGATGGAGGTTTGGTTCAGGTTTGAAGTTGAGCATTTGTAGGTTATAAGCCTTGTCCTACCAACATGCTGTATGGGCAATTTTGCATTGCATACAATTTTCTGGCTTCACTGCCTGAGTAAGAGGACATGAAATGTGTTATAAATGGGTGACCAGACAATCCCTGTGCACAACTGCAGGCCTGTATGTTATACCCAAGATCTTTGGTTATACATTAATTTTGTACGTATAATACTGTATACGAAAGTGTTGTTTCAGTTTTCATATGCGTCCAACACGCGTTGCATTCCGTGCATAAAATGGCCGACAAAAAGAAGAGTCCTTTGGATAAGTCTCTCGACAAGAGGGGTAAAAGTGAGGTAATTCGCTTCCCTTGAGCTCAATTTTAAAAGCTGGAAAATCCACCTTCGTCGTTTTCCTCATGTAGATTGCTCTTAGCACATACAGTTTCCTGTTTGGCGAAATCGTGTCGTACAATAACCATCGCTCGAACACAGGACAACAACTGCAGGAGAAGTATGTAATACAACCTAGTGTTGGTAAAATATTATTGCTTTCCTTTATTATGCATGGTGTGTGTATGTATGTATGTGTGTGTGTGTGTGTGTGTGTGTGTGTGTGTGTGTGTGTGTGTGTGTGTGTGTGTGTGTGTGTGTATGCGTGTTTGTCACCGATCATGTTATATATGACTGTTTTCTCCACTGATCAGACTAGCAGAGATGGGCCATCATGTTGGATATAGGATGATCGATGTATTGTGCCTACGTGATAAAGGTGGTCGATATAGAGAGACACGTATGGTTAACATGCTGCTGTACATCAAGACAACATTATGGAAAGTGAGTGAGTGTACGTGCCCTGTGTAGGTCATGGTAATGTGCCACTGGAAAGGAGTCTACAGAGGTTTGCAGGGAGCTTGTCTCATTCCATTATCACAATCATGCTATCTTGTGGTGCTTACCCAGGGAAATTATTGTTGCTATTGTTATTTTCCATAAACCACGCTTAGGGCCACATTTTGAAACAAATACAGCATAATTTGGTTGAGGCTCATGATTGCTATGGTGTAGATAGGGGAAACTGGGTAATTCTTGAGCGATCACATAGCAGTGAAATAGATTGAAACAGATTGAAATGGTTGAAATACAAGACGTTTTGACTACGAAGTTCTTCGTATTGTAACTGACGAGATACAACATAATGTAGAGGGCAGTCTCACTGTATTTGACAAGCATCTATTACTCAGGATATGGTGAACAGTACAGTTTTATTCACATCTAATATTTTTTCCTCAGACACTTTTTGGAAAAGAGGCAGATAATCTTGAACAGTCCACTGAATCTGAAGGAACTTGTATCCTAATACATGCTGATATAGCACTGGGGAAACACTAGGAAAGCCTTATTTTCAACTTGTTGGAGTGATAAAGATGACCAGTACTCTCCTGTGCACTCATGAATAGTACCACACTGTAAATGACTACTGTATGTAAAGCACAGTAGTAAACGTGTGAGGACAAACACCTTAAGACCGATTGCTACTTAATACAGATCAATTTTTGAGCTATGTTTGGTTTCTGTGGTAGCATGAACACAGTAAACAAAATTTAATCCTAATAAGAAAACTTCTGATAGCAAGGACTGATTTTGTGGGTCCCCATAGTTCATCCAAGTGAATTCAACTGTATTATATCTCATGTCACCCCTTAACTTTATACTTTGTAAAGACTACTTGATTGAGGAAGATCCCCTGGTAAATAGGTTCATATCAGCAAAGGAAGGTTGGTTCATCCATTTATGCACAGTGTCTTAAACCATTTCTGGCTTAAGTGTATTGCCATTGCAACAGAATATTGACTCACACGACAGCTAATCTATCAGTTCTTTTAATTTGTGCCTCGTATTGGATATCATTATAAGCTCCAGTAGATCTTTCATACCTGGCTTCAATATTTTGCTTATTAAGTGTCTTGATGTATGCTGTGTATGGTGGTGTATACTATATTCCTATTATGGTGAATGTGTGGTAAAGCATGTTACCCGTGTAGCTTGGTCTGGACTCATTTGCAGGTGTCAACTGTGCTGCATTCATTGGTGGAATCGTAGAAGCATTCCTGAAAGGAACTGGTTTTGTGAGTTTCTCATTTCTTGTGTGTTTACTCATTTCCAGGTCACCCTTTGCTCACCTGCCCTCACAACCCACTTACTCAGTTTATAATGATCCTCTTTATTGTGACTCCATGTTGTCTGGTGCATGAGTGAGTCTTCTGGCTTCTTGATGCACTTACTCTCACTAAGCCCAAGCAGTCACTGACTCCACCTCCTCACTGTCTGACTCCACCCACTCATTCATTAATTCCACCTCTCCCTAACTGACTCCACCCACTCGCTAAGTGGTTCCACCCACTTAATCACTGATTCCACCCACTCACTAACTGACTTCACTCCTTACTGACTCCACCCTCTCACTAAGTGACTCCACCCACTCAGTAACTACTTCTGTTGGCTCATTGACCGATTTCACCCCCACACTCACCCTCACCAGCGTAGCATACACATGTGTATACAGTACTGAGTCTTGATCTCGAAAACAATTCACCTACTCACAATCACCAACTCCACCCATTTACTGTCACCAACTCCACCCATTTACTGTCACCAACTCTACCCATTTACTGTCACCAACTACACCCACACACTTGCACCCTCATTGATTTTCTCCGTTTGCAGTCTGCTAAAGTGGAGGTATTTTGGTGGAAACACCACAAAACAGCTCTGAGAATAGCATTTTGCCAAGAAGCACTTCAGAGAGAGAAGGAAATGAAATGAAATAAAAAGTGAAGCACCTGTGTTGAATGCAATACAGTGTGTGTGTGCATTCTCAGCATGTTTGAGTTTTATTCATTGCATATCAATTGTAATAATGTAGCAATAAAATTAAATGTTATTATTACATACTTTTTGTACTGTCTTGTTTACTGCTATTTTAAATTAATTGATTACATCTTAAATTATATAATATTAATATTTGCATGATGTTTATACATCAGTAATGCATGCTATATAAGGTGATATACGTATTTGTTTTGATCAGGCTTATATAGCCAGCTATAGAGGTACTACTTCAATGTATATGACAGAGAATAGAAAATAAGGGCTAGGCATCTTCTTGCATAGCTCATGCAAGAGGGGGCATGTCAGCTTGAGAATTTAACCAGACCTAGTTGTGAGCTATCTTTTGAAACAATCCCCGTCTCTATACATTGTCATAGCCCTAGTTACATTTGGAGGTGCTTAATATATTTTCAATGTATGGGAGAGAAAAGGATGCTAAGCACCTTTTTGCATAGCTCACAGGAGAGAGGGCGTGTTAACCTGATATTATAACCTGGTATAGTTGGTGACATCAACTAATTTTTGGAACAATACCTATACCTTATACCCATAATCCTAACTACATTCGGAGGTGCTTAATGTATTTCAATGTATGGGAGAGAGTAGAAGAAAAACACTAAGCACCTTCTCGCATAACTCATGGGAGAGGATGCCTGTCAGCCTGAAAATTTTACTGCACCTAGCTAGTGGTGTCAATTAAATTATAAAACACATCCCATCTCCGTGCATGCTTTGTAACCCTAGGTATTCAAGATGGTGCTAAGGGGTTGAATCATAACACCACAATTTTAGAACCTACTAAATAGGTTCAAAACAATGGGAGAGGGGTGTGTCAGCCTCAGAGTTTTACCCAACTTAGTTGGTGACGTGAGCTATCTTTAAATCTAAATCTCCATACATTGCCCGTAGCACCAGCTACATTCAGAGGTGTTTAATATTCATGAATAGAGAAGAGAATAGGAGAAAACAATGCTAAATACCTTTTTGCAAAGCTCACAGGGGAGCAGATGTGACAACCTGATATTATTACCAGGTCTAGTTGAGGATGCAAACTGAATTTTAAAACAATTCCCATCTCAGTACGTGGCCCGAAACCTCAACTACATTCAGAGGTGCTTAATAGTTTTTCAATGTATTGGAGAGAATAGGAGAAAATAAATGCTAAGCACCTTTTTGAATAGACTATTAGAGAGGGGGCTACCCAGTGTCCATGCCAAACTTACCAACACAATTCCAGATGCATACACACCATCCTGAATGTGCTATAGGCCTCGTGGTGACAAGCACAAAAATGTCCAATTTTTCCTTGTCACCACGGCCTCTCCTGTGCACAAGTGATGCATCATAGCACCAATACGGATGCACACACACACTCCTGGAAACAGTACGGTCTTTCTGATATCAAAAATGATACGTTTTCTTGCCAATCAAAAATTCTCCCTAGTGTTCATATGGCATATTATATAATATTGCATATACTTTTGTATGTACATTGCAATATATGTGTAATACGCCTTGTGGTGATCGCTCAGGTAATTTCACATGCTATTGCTTGTCACCAAGGGCTACCCAGTGTCCATGCCAAACTTACCAACACAATTTCGCATGCATACACACCGTCCTGAGTGTGCTATAGGCCTCGTGGTGACAAGCACAAAAATGTCCAATTTTATCCTTGTCACCACGGCCTCTCCTGTGCACAAGTGATGCATCATAGCACCAATATGGATGCATGCACACACTCCTGGAAACAGTACGGTCTTTCTGATATCAAAAATGATACGTTTTTTGTTGCCCATCAAAAATTCTCTCTGGTGTCAATATGACATATATAATATTGTATGTACTTTTGTATGTACATTGCAATATATGTGTAATACGCCTTGTGGTGATCACTCAGGTAATTTCACATACTATTGCTTACCACCAAGGGCTACCCAGTGTCCATGCCCTACTCACCAACACAATCTGGAATGCATACACACTGTCCTGAGTGAGCTATAGGCCTTGTGGTGACAAGCACAAAATTGTCCAATTTCATTCTTGTCACCACGGCCTCTCCTGTGCACAAGTGATGCATCATAGCACCAATACGGATGCACGCACACACTCCTTGAACCAGTACGGTCCTTCTGATATCAAAAATGATACGTTTTTTGTTGCCCATCAAAAATTCTCTCTGGTGTCAATATGACATATATAATATTGCATATACTTTTGTATGTACATTGCAATTGTGGCGATCACTGAGGTTATTGCACATTCCCTTACTGATCACCCAGGTCTGCCCAGTGTCCATGCCAAGCTTATCAACACAATTTGAGATACATACAAACTGTCCTGAGTGTGCTATAGGCCTTGTGGTGACAAGCACAAAAATGTCCAATTTCATCCTTGTCACCACGGCCTCTCCTGTGCACAAGTGATTCATCATAGCACCAATACGGATGCACACACACACTCCTTGAACCAGTGCGGTCATGCTGATATCAAAAATTATACGCTTCGCTGCCCATCGAAAATTCTCCCCGGTGTCCATATGGCATAATATATAATATTGCATATACTTTTGTATGTACATTGCAATATATGTGTAATACGCCTTGTGGTGATCACTCAGGTAATTTCACATACTATTGCTTACCACCACAGGCTACCCAGTGTTCATGCCAAACTCACCAACACAATTTGAGATGCATACACAACGTCCTGAGTGAGCTATAGGCCTCGTGGTGACAAGCACAAAAATGTCCAATTTTATCCTTGTCATCACGGCCTCTCCTGTGCACAAGTGATGCATCATAGCACCAATATGGATGCACACACACACTCCTTGAACCAGTATGGTCATGCTAATATCAAAAATGATACGTTTTCTTGCGCATCAAAAATTCTCTCTGGTGTCAATATGACATATATAATATTGTATGTACTTTTGTATGTACATTGCAATATATGTGTAATACGCCTTGTGGTGATCACTCAGGTAATTTCACATACTATTGCTTACCACCAAGGGCTACCCAGTGTCCATGCCAAACTCACCAACACAATCTGGGATGCATACACGCTGTCCTAAGTGTGCTATAGGCCTCGTGGTGACAAGCACAAAATTGTCCAATTTTATCCTTGTCACCACGGCCTCTCCTGTGCACAAGTAATGCATCATAGCACCAATATGGATGCACGCACACACTCTTGGAAACAGTACGGTCCTTCTGATATCAAAAATGATACGTTTTTTGTTGCCCATCAAAAATTCTCTCTGGTTTCAATATGACATATATATTATTGTATGTACTTTTGTATGTACATTGCAATATATGTGTAATACGCCTTGTGGTGATCACTCAGGTAATTTCACATACTATTGCTTACCACCAAGGGCTACCCAGTGTCCATGCCCTACTCACCAACACAATCTGGGATGCATACACACTGTCCTGAGTGAGCTATAGGCCTCGTGGTGACAAGCACAAAATTGTCCAATTTCATCCTTGTCACCACGGCCTCTCCTGTGCACAAGTGATGCATCATAACACCAATATGGATGCACATACACACTCCTTGAACCAGTATGGTCATGCTAATATCAAAAATGATACGTTTTCTTGCCCATCAAAAATTCTCTCTGGTGTCAATATGACATATATAATATTGTATGTACTTTTGTATGTACATTACAATATATGTGTAATACGCCTTGTGGTGATCACTCAGGTAATTTCACATACTATTGCTTACCACCAAGGGCTAACCAGTGTCCATGCCCAACTCACCAACACAATCTGGGATGCATACACACCATCATGAGTGTGCTATAGGCCTTGTGGTGACAATCACAAAAATGGATATGTTTTGTTGCCCATCGAAAATTCTCCCGGTGTCCACATGCCACATATAATATTGCATATATTTTTGCATGCACATTCAAATATATTGTGTCAACTTCATATTTAAGACAGACCTAGCTGGGTATGTAAACTAACTTTTGGAGCAATTCCCCTCTCAATAGGTGGCTCGTAACCTCAGCTTCATTCGGAGGTGCTCAATATTTGTACAATGTATGGGAGAGTATAGGATAGAAAATGCTAAGCAACTTCTGGCATAACTCATGGGTGAGGAGGCATTGTCAACTTAGTATGGGGGTTGACTGGCTACTCGGAAGATCCAAATTTCTAGGGCCGCGAACCATTACGTCTGGCACACTGACTATCACGGGTGCCAGTCACTGATGTGGGCAATGAATTGATAGCTTCATTCGGAGACCAAAGAATCACGGATGCCAACAGTCCACAGGCCTTTCAGAGATGTTCAGATTTGCACATCGGTAATCATCATAATCATGCATGCGCATAGTGTGTACATAGGAGGGTGTGTGAAAGGCGCAGTGTGTGCATAGTATAATGTATGCAGCGTAAAGGTAGGGGCATTTGTCTCAACTATGTACCAACATATACACTGCTGGATTGATTATTATTATTGATTTTGAGTATAATTGTATTGTATACATTTAGAGTCTAATGATTGTACATTTTGTGTAAGTATATATATATATATATTATATATGAGAAGCACATTTAAAATGATCGCTTCATGAGATGAGTCTGGATGGTGCAGTGCATGGGTGACTTGCACTAATGAAATTTTGAAATTTTCCAGAAGTAACATCTTTAATCCTTTTCATATGTAATCATCGAAACAATACAACCAATTATATTATTCAGATTCACTTAATAAAATTATCCAATTATCTCAATGCACACATTGATGCTGCAGCAGTACATGGAGCTAGTGCTGGTTATAAGTAAATCACACAATATTATAATGATTGTATTGTTACATATAGCATGCAATGTCATTTCATTATTATTTTTAATGCACATACAGTGTATATCAAGCATTCAAATTTATAACAGCAATAATATTTATAGTACAGATTCAAGGAAACAGTAACTGTTATGCTTTACAATATGATATACATAAGATAATATGAATATAAAATATGTTTCTTGCAATTGAAGTCCAATAAGTTACACATCTTCCATGTCCTCTCATTCAAACTTGCACCTCTCTCTGCCACACTTTACGTGTGCCCAGGGCATCCGGCGAGGACGGGGAGGTGCTTCATGCCCCGTGGCCGAGGAGAACATGCCACTTGCCACCACGCCTCAGCTGTTGATGTCATCTCGCGTGTAGTCAATATCAAGCCATCATCCAATGGTATAGGGTGGTGGACTGGCTTCTCGGGAAGTCCAGATTTCAGAGCCGTGATCTTTTACGTCTGGCACACCGAGTATCACGGGCGCCAGTCACCGATGTTGTCCTTTGTGACTTGATAGCTTCATGAGCCCGGAGACCCAAGAATCACGGGTTTACCACCAATCCACGGACCGGAAGACAGATGAACTGACTTCACATCGGTACTCATCAGATTCAGGCCGGCAGGACACACATTAAACAGCGCAGCAGCTTCCTCAACACGATGACAAGAGACTCCCCGGTAGGGCCCAAAACCTAAACTAATGTAGCATGTCTGGACCCTACTATAGCCGCATGCGCATACTGTGTGCATAGGAGGGTGTGTGCAGGCGCAGTGTATGCATAGTAAAGTGTATGCAGCGTAAAGGTAGAATGGCACGGCCTAACTTACGTGTGTGCGCCCGAAGGCAATAATAAAGGAAAGAGGGTGGTGAGCAGAGAGCCGTGTGGTTCCGACAACATAGCCTTCGTAGGAATCTACTTACAGGACCCCTAGGGGAGACTAGCCGACCATGATCCCAGGCACCGCCCGCCTCCGAAGAGGACGGACGCCCAAACCTCGTCCGAGAACACTCGAGAGACCCGACGACTTACAGGAGACCGGGACGTGTGAACTCCATGCGTGATCAAACAGCGAACCGAAGAAGGAGAGGGTAGAACAGCTAACCACGCTTGCGCTCGGGGCACCCCCTCCAATTCGAATCCTCCAGCATCTGCAGCTTCCCCAGCACGGATCTACTCACGAAGAAAATGGACGCGACGTGAGCTTTTATAGAGGTTCGTACTTCGGCGATTCCCAAACGATGAATATTGATTTGACGGTACTGTGTGATGTTGTGCCAGACCCTAGGCGCCAGCAATACCAGACACATGACCTAGTCATGATTGTCACTTTGTCACAACAATGCTCCAAACACAAAACAAACATGTTCCAATTTCAAAATAAACATGTTTCAAACTTCAAACAAACATGTTCCAAACTGTAAACTAACATTTATATGTGTGTATATGGATGTGCATGTACATGTGTGCATGTGTATGTGCTGTTAGATGTGCATGTCCATGTACATGTGTGTTGTGTGGGATGTATATGTGTGTGTGTGTGTGTGTGTGTGTGTGTGTGTGTGTGTGTGTGTGTGTGTGTGTGTGTGTGTGTGTGTGTGCGTACGTGCGTACATGCCTGCCTGCCTGCCTGCCTGCCTGCCTGCATTCGTGTGTTCCTGAATGTGTGTGTATGGCACATCTTGCTATGATTCATCACATGGATACTGGTGTATCCAAGATGACCAGTAATAAATTTAACATTATCTAGCTATTCACCAACAGCTCCATAGTAGATGCAGGAGGGTGTACATGCATTAGCATTTGTGTTATTAAGTCTGATATGTACACTGGACAGCTCATGGTATGATTGTAAGGTATGATTATATTGCAGAATGTCAATGTTTTTTCTTTCATTCTATATACTTTGATTCTAGGTATCTATATTCTAGTAGCATATAGTGCAGAGCCTTATGCAAGATGTAGCTGCTCAAGTTTCTTAAGCATGTGGTGATCCTCGATCAATGATCTCTCTGTATATACGTGTGAAAGCATTGAACTGATGACCATCATTAAATGCCACGAAATGATGCTTATAAATGTCTACTATGATGGTATTCACAATGATATAGCATGCATTTCACTATCACTGACTTCATTTGGTGAATCACCATACATATGTATGCATGATATATATGTGTGTGAGTGCATGTACGTGCATGTGTGTACATATGGGTGCAAATATGAGTCTGTGTATTATATATATATATATATAATATTATGCATGAGCGTGAGTGTGTGTACATACATTATTAGTTATAATACTATTATGTAGCTGGAGTATCATAATTTGTGACATTGTCAATTTTTTGGTGCAGTGGACCTCGCTCCTGGCGAAGCAGCGCAAGGGAACCTCTTTTCGCAATTGAAGTGGACCACGTATGAATCTGCAGCTGCAGTGTGGCATTCTGATGAATTTATATTGGCAATGCTTTATTATACCTGATTATATCATGTCAATTTACTGTTGAACATGCATGATCTATTATTATCACATTCTGCATAATACACAACTTGTATTAATACATACTGTAAGAGTACTCACTGTATGATATAATTTGATATTGATAACAAACAGTAAATGTCCAATAATTTCATAAATGACTTAGCAATGCTTACTATAATGTAATACAAAATGTCAATCCTAGATACATCAGTTTCCATGCAGTACAATTAATATGAAACTAAGTCAAATACAACTAATATGAAATGTCAATACTAGACACATCGTTTCTGGTACAATTACAGTAGCTCATTTCACCAATTGAAAACCATTCTATTCAATGTGTTAACCGGCATGCCCTTGATCTTGGACTTCTGGTATCAGCCATAAGCACGTACATATGTACATAATACGCATCTGCATATTTCCAACAGACGGACTGATACAGTACACACAGTTCTATTCATTATTCCTTTGTTCAGAAACATATAGCCAAGATGAAATAAGGAACGACTGTGGGGATTTGGGGGCACATATGGAGATGAGAATTATTTCATGAGTTAGTTTATATCCACAGCTAGGTCTGGCTAAAATATCAGTTTGATACACCTCTTCTCTTATAAGCTATGCAAGAAGGTGCTTAACAATTTTATCTCCTATTCCCTCCCATACACTGAGTGTGGTGCTAGGACCGCAATTTGGCCCCTTAGCACAATCTTGAATAAATGGGGATACAAAACATGCATGGAGTTGGGGATTGTTTCATAAGTTAATTTACATCCACAGCTAGGGCAGCCTAAAATATGAGATGACACACCTACTCTCCCATGAGATATATGCAAGAATGTGCTTAGCGTTATATTCTCCTAATCTCTCCCATGCATTGAAAAAATATTTAGGACCTCCAAATGTAGCTAAGGTTACGAGCCACGTACTGAGATGGGGATTATTCAGAACTTAGCTCATGTTAGTAGTTAGGGTTGACAAAATTATCATCTTGACACACCCACTCTCCTATGTGTTATTATAAAAGGAGGTGCTTAACATTTATTCTCCTATTCTCTCCCATGCATCGAAAAAATATTTAGCACCTCCAAATGTAGCAAATGTTAGGGACCACATATGAAGATGAGAATTGTTGCAGAAGTTAGTATACTTCCACAGCTAGGTCTTCCTAAAATATGATGTTAACATGCCATCTCCCATGAGCTATGCAAGAAGGTGCTTAGCACTATTTCTCCTATACATTATGTAGATTACATACATTTAAAAAATATAAAGCACCTCCAAATGTAGCTGGGATTACGGGTTAGCTACCACGATAGAAATACATAGTTTCAGAAGTTAGTTCATATACACAGCTAGGTCTTCCTAACATATCACATTAACACCCCCCCTCTCCCATGAGCTATGCAAGAAGGTGCTTAGTGATATTTCTCCTATGCGTAAGTAGGTCCTAGGTAACTTGAATAAGGATGCCTGTTCACTTTTGCAACTATGTTAAATTATCCTTCAAATGTTTCACCAGAAGGCAATTTTAGTGGGCATGCTGCAGTGCATGCATGTACCATTAGGTTTCTCTGGGGTACATGGTACAGCTTCTAGGACTAATTGTAATTAATGATCTGTGTATTAAAAGTACTACGTACACACTGCCCATGAAACGGTATTATAGGCCTGGATTACAATTTTCAAGCATAAGCAATTTCTAAGTTTTTTGTCTCTCATGACAAGTGGGAGTTTCAAGATATGTTCATTGTTGGAAATAAACTCGAGAATCCATGCAGCAAATGTATTACGATAGGCAAATACACGTTATAGACCCTTTATAGAAGACATGAGATCGAGAAGAAGAGGTCCTTTGGACACCGTATCCGCGAGATCGAGAACGGATCTTTCACACCCATTGTCCTGTCTACATTTGGGGGACTGAGCAGAGAGACCACAGTTTTCTATAAGAGATTGGCCATACTTCTTGCCGTAAAGCGGGGCTCCTCATATGCCCTAACAATGACCTGGCTGAGAATTCGTCTTGCTTTTGAAATGATTAAATCAGCAACAATGTGTATCAGAGGAAGTCGTTCCACTTCATATAAAGCCACCACCAACAATGAAAACATTGAACTGGCCCTGACTGAGGGTCGGTTCTTGCATTAATCCTATCACATAATACTAAAATAATCATTAATTTTCTTTTGTGTATAGTATGTCTGTCTTATCCTATTAATTTATATATTAGCGCTATATTTATTTCATATTATTCTTATTGTATTATTATATCTGGCCATTATATTGTATTATTTGTTGTAGTATATAGAACAGAAAAAAATAAAAATAGGATAATAATGAATCACATGCATGAATGTAATAAATGGGTTATCATAACAAATGTCCGTTTTCCAAAATTATTACTGAAGTGATTGTTGTGACTATGCCAAATATCAGGTGAAATAAAGCTGCTTCTTCTTCATGTGAACTGTTCATAATTAAAGTAAATGATTAATTATCAACTAATATTGGTGGTTCAAATACAGTAGGAATCAAAATACACACACGTTGAGTACTATATTTGTGTTTCTCTTCTTGGGATACCCCCTTGTTTTGCATGTTTTCCTTCTTTTCTTGATTTTATACATTGTAGGAATACAAAATACATGAATTGATTTCTTATTTTCTTGAAGTATATTAGGAAAACAATGGGAAAAAGCATAGATAACCCCACTCCGATGACTGTAGCTATATTGTCTAAAGAAAGTTTTAGCTCATTGGTGTCAGGCACAAATGCAAAAGACAAAATAGGTATGTATATGCCTACCAGGCATGTTAAATTTCCAAGGAGAAGAAAAAATGTAAACTTTGCCATTGCTTTTGATAAGTCCATGTTCCTTGAAATGGTTTTCTTCTTAATAAGGCGTAATGTAAGCATTGGAAAGATGACACTGGGAATGCCACTGAATAATCCATACAGCATAAAATAAAAGATTGAATAACTTATCCCTGCATAAATGTTCACAGTATTCACAGCACAGGGATGCACCAACATTGTAGAGTCGAACTGTAATACTGTACTATCTGAAAAGAGGGCCATGTTTGGACCAAAGGCAAGCGTCCACAAGGCCACAATTGCCACACAAGCAACCTTGAAACCCCACCTTGGTTGTCTTAGATTCGCAGAGGTATAACGTGTGGTGATGAACACAGCCACACCATACATGCCCATGAATAGGAGTCTAGCTGCTGCACCGGATGCCGCTAAAGCATACACTGCACTGCAAATGACACCGATTGTTTGGTGTGGGGTATGATAATGATACGTGTAATATATACACGCAATAGCTCCTGAAATAACAGATACTTCACAAGTGGCTACAATATTTGTCAGTATTAGTCTGATTGTTGATGGTACGTCCTTCTGCCTGATGATGGCCAAAATAAGGATGAGTGCAGCAATGAAGAGTAGGAAAATGCTTAACAGTAGGAGCACTGCGAAGAAGTAAACATAGACATCTAGTTGATCAGTAGGGACTGTGTCATTGGTGATATTCAAGCACATCTCTGCTTTGTTCGCTTGTCTTTTTCAATCAAAGAAAACACTTCAACTTCTGAAGCCGATACTTTTACAGACACTATCAAAATGGAGAAACTATACACTGTCTCAAACTGTACTTCACTTAAATATTGTATGTAAATGAATGAGTACCAGAGATTGCACACCTCATTGATCTCCATTAATGAGATGAAACAGGCACTAATACAGGCACATGTACGTATATAGGCATTAAAGAAGATGCAGAATAGGCACACTTATAGGCACATGTACAGGCATAGAGAATACATGCTCACACATTTCAACAGAAAATGTCCATATTTGTATGTAACATATTCAGGTGACATGGTGCTGAGAGGAAATGGCTGGAAATCGATTGAGTGATGAGATGGAGCATGCAGGTGCACGACCACAATCTGATCACACACCCTAACCACACAATTGGTTCTACGTAACTGGGAAAATGATGTTTGTTCAAATTCAGATGCATGATCACAAAGTGATGACACACCCTAACCACACAATTGCTCCTACGTAGCTGTCACAAGGATGTTTAATTTGTCCAAATTCAGATGCACAATCACAAAGTGATTGTACACTCTAGCTACACAATTGGTCCCACGCAACGTAAACAAGGATGTCTATTCAAATTCAGAACTGTGCTAAATTACCCAATGAATATGAGTCGGAAATATGTGAGGAGAATACAATGCGATGATGTGATGCAATTTTTGTTAAACCTTCACTCTTCTTCGTTTTGCATGTGTGTTTGCATGGTGTGTGTGTGTGGCTGCCACAGATCATGTTATGACTGTTTCCTCCACTGACCAGACTAGCAGAGATGGGCCATCATGTTGGATATAGGATGATCGATGTATTGTGCCCACGTGATAAAGGTGGTCGATATAGAGAGACACGTATGGTCAACATGCTGCTGTACATCAAGACAACATTATGGAAAGTGAGTGAGTGTAATATGTATATTATAAATATGAATATTATTAATTCATTGAATATATGTAATAATGATAATAATAATAATAATAATAATGGCTATTTACAATACATAATACATTATAATACTCTAATAAAGCATACATATTAAATAAATCAACTTTGTCTATCAATAATAGCTTCAATTAAAAATCCTCTTGTAAATTAAATTAAAATAACAAAAGAGTTCATAGGTAGACTGGTTTTCTTTGGTAGTATCAAACATGTGAAGAGGAGACAATTTAAAGAGTGTAGCCCTCTCTACTGGGGGAACGGGGCAAACCAGGAGGAAGTAAATCTCATTGCTCCACAGAAGGAGTCTGGATCTCGCCTCTTTGCTGAAAAATCTGCCAGGATATACAAAGTTATACAGAGTTATGCAAAGTTATCCCATGCTATCAAAATAAATATACAGTACATTATATTCCCTTCTGGTGATGGTCTAGGTGGCCAGACTATGCCAGCTGGACCATCCCCAAGTGCCTACAGTGCAGGGAGATGGTCCAACGAACATACTAGCACATGCACACCACCGAAATGTAAGTTGAAGAAGAGCGGGAAGTACTACTGTAATTACTGTACTGGACCATATATTCCAGCTAATGAAGCCAACTGTTCACTAGCTGTTTACTGGTCTGCAGACGCCTGAACACTCAAAGTCAAAAGTTCATCTTCTTGTGATGGGCCATTAAGTATTACAGAAACACATACAGCACTCTCCCACCACCTACTGTGTGTGCAACTCACTGGTTGAAATTTACACTTTCTGAACAATTCCTGAATAAATCTTCTATGAGACAAGGTGAAACGATAGGTGGATAACAAGTGAAGGACTTGTGAGTAGAGGCAGACATCTTGTGCAGCCCATGGGAAGTGGGAGAAGAGCCTGAATTTGATGGAGGAGGGCAGAATATGGATAGCATCATGTCACACAACACCAACACACGCATGCACGCACACACACACACCACAAAACACATATGCACGCACACACATGCACACACACACACACCACACACACACACACACACACACACTAAAACCTGTACACCCACACACACACACACACACACACACACACACATTTTCAGTCCCTGCTTATTAGCATTGCTGGCAACATCACTGCTCATCTTGGTTACAATCCTCAGTGTTTCCTTCCGTACTGCTTCCCTTTCTTCTTTACTTGGAGATCCATCCACTTCATCAAGGCCATTCTGAAAAGCTGTTGAACCCGAGGATAACGACCACCTACACTCCAAACAGTTGGTTGGAATGTGCTTCAGTCCTTCATCTGCTGGCTGGTCCACTTCAGTAGGAACAAAGTCTGCTTGTGCACCCACAAACTCAATCTCCGAAATCTGTATAAGATTATCACAAAACTAAAAGTTTGTATGTGTTTGAGTGTGTGTGTGTGTGTGTGTGTGTGTGTGTGTGTGTGTGTGTGTGTGTGTGTGTGTGTGTGTATCTACAAGTGTTCAATACAACAGTAACATGCTCTTTGGTTGTACCACTGTGAAATCCTACCTCAAACTTAATACATCTGTACATGCTATTACGATACAAACTATGTACGTAAAAGTATGCATAATATGCCTCACACATTGGATGCACGCATGCACGCACGCACACACACCCACACACACACACACACACACACACACACACACACACACACACACACACACACACACACTGCATACCTGTAGTATACTAAGCTGGTTCCTAGGCAGACATATTCCAATATAGTTAGGACGGTAGAAGGAGATGGCTGCACTCGATGGTGATGTGGAAAGACTATCATGACGGCCTGATATCGCCTTCCTGTGAATTGAGGGAAGACACTTTGTATAAATGAAATTACCTCCCTACAAAGTACACTCTCTGAGGCACCAAAGACACTCTTCTATAAAGAGTGCTAATACATTCTATTTTAGCTCTTAAGAGTGAACAACTTCCATAGAGTGGAAAAATTAGCTGGTCCCAGTATGTCCCTTATGAATAGGTTTCACTGTATTTGAGGAGCATAGTGTGATCGCTTACGCTAGCTTCCTGCCTGAAGCTCTTGAGACAGTAACATATGGGTGGGAGGCGGCTGAAGTGCTGAATTGAAGGGGAGAAGGTACCCTCCTCCTATCACTGCCAGTCTGCAAGGCCGGGACAACTGGACTGTTGCTTACGTCAAGGGTATTGCGTGTAGAACTAGTCTGTACTTTTACGCGTGAATTATCGTCCTTCTCCTGAGACTCCTGGTCATGTCTTGATGTGAATGACAGGGAAATCCTTCTCTTGTTCAAAGAAAGCTTTTGCAGAGGACCATTAGCTAGCACACGTTTGTCCTTCATGTCTGTAGGTTCGTCACTTTGTGGCGTACGTTCGCTGCTGGATTTCACATCCAGTGCTTGAAAAAGAGTGTCCAACTTATCAAGAGGAGACATCTCCTGCCCGCGTGTGGTAATATCCAACGATGACAATTGTGTGGGCAATACTGATACATTGACAGTGTGTCGCAGTGAGATCCAACCAAGATCCTGTAACACATCCGCTCCTTGCACTGTCCTCGAAATAAGGCAGAGAGCATAGAAACAGGTTCTGTTGGAGACAAATGTGAGGAGAGTGAGAACTTGCCTGGCAGAAATACGTGCACCCTATGGGGGTAGGCTGATGTGAATGTGTGAGGATAAATGCAGTCGTACATATCAGGGTTTTAGCTGGGGGTTATTGCAGGCCGTGAATATGAAATATCAACTGGGTATATATGGGACTAAGGCTGCATAAGGTCAAGAGTGAGGATGTCATGGTGGACTTACCCTCGAACAGTGAGAACTGCATTGCTCTCTGCCATACGTACCAAGTCATGGACCACACCCTCATCCATGAGTAGTTCCAACCCATCAACAGAAGTACCAATGTGTGCCTACATCCAAGTAAACAAATAATAATAAAAGTAAATATCAATAACAACAACAACCCATCAACAGAAGTACCAATGTGTGTCCAAATCTAAATGAACGACTAATAAAAAATAAATAACAACAACAACAACAACAACAACAACAGTATGCAACTTACAACTGCCCACACAGCAGCCTTCACTTTAGTTATGTCCTTGCATACTGCAATGCTGTTGCGAATAAGAGTGGAGTAGTCTTGAATGTAGCCTGTTCTTTCCAGGATCTCGCACCCTTCAGTATGACAGGCCAGCTGACTGTACAGATGTACGGGTACCAGTGCAGGAGGTCGGGCCGCATCACTAGACAATGAGAACACACCACATAAGAACATTGCGACTAGTCAACATCATACGCACACACACACAGTGTATGTTGTAACCACTCTAGGTGTGAACACAGAGGTATCAACAAAAGATTCTACAATGTCGAGAAACACATTGCCGAATTCAGTAAGGAGGTCCTGTCAATAATACTTCCTATTAATTGTACTTCCTGTCAATAATACTTCCTGTTAATTGTACTTACTGTCAACAATACTTCCTGTTAACAGTATTTCCTGTTAACAGTATTTCCTGTTGATAGTACAAACTACGCACAATACTGTAGTGTATATTTGCAATACAGTACTGTATGTATACACTACGTACAGAGAATTTATTGACATGTGGATAAGGTACATGCCAATACATACCATAAGATCAATGATACAGCACCTGATCCTATATGGACACTTATATATGTACATAGTCTATGCAATATATATACATGCACACAACATGTTTGTACTGTGAGACAGTCACCTATGTACTGTACAAACACAGCTTTACCCTGTGATATTCCTCTTGACAAATTCGTCGTCTTTAGACTTCCGGTAAGTCGTAAAGGCCTGTGTCAACTTCTCCTCCACCACCTTGACGTACACTTCATTGTACGCTGTGTGCCACCTTGACAGTTCTGTCTCTAGATACCCTGGACGACAAATGACAACGGACAAACAAGGAACACATCAAGGTATTAATCAGTCCATTAGTATGTAGTTTAGCAGTCCATATAAACCTCGTGCAAGATGTACAGTACCACACACACACACACACACACACACACACACACACACACACACACACTCACACACACACAAACACACACACACACACACACACACACACACACACACACACACACACACACACACACACGTTCACAATTCACACCTCACACAGTCCTCACCTAACTGTTTCATACGAGAAAGTCCTTTCCTTGTTGAGAAGAATCGTGTCAAAAAGGACACTCCCTTCTCAGAGAGGTGGAGCAAGGCAGGGTTGAATTGTAGGAGAGATATCAGGTACGACTGGAGGTTAAGAGCAAGGATGTTGCATGATGACTCATACACATACGCACTTACAAACACACACGTACACAAGCAAAAACACACCCACATACACCTCCACACACACATGAACACACACACGCACACACACACGCACACACACACACACACACACGCACATACACAGTACATACATACATACCTCCTCTTCACAAGCTTCATCTAGTACGTCCAATGCTTCTGCAGCAATGTCTTCATTAGGATCATATAGCTACAAGTATGTACATATGCATACAGCCACATTTACACCCAAGCAGAGTAAACACACATGTATACATATTCAAGTATGTACACACACACACACACACACACACACACACACACACACACACACACACACACACACACACACACACATGCACACACACACACACACACACACACACACACACACACACACACACACACATGCACACACACACACACACACACACACACACACACACACACACACACACACACACACACACACACAGACCTGTGTAGTCAACATTTCCATCCCCCAGCTCTTGAACACTTGCACCTTGGACCTCAACAGAACCCGCAACATCTTGGTGGCATACAGTCTTGTTTGTGACGCTCCAGCAGTCAGCATCTTACTCAAGATGGAACGTGAGCTCCTGTCACGACTGAAGTCCAATGATGAGAGGATCAGCTTGTGGAGGTCGACACGCATGTCAATATCACAGACACCGAACATCCTGTAGAGAGATGAGTACATAGCTGAAGTAGAAATGTAGCAACAGTGAACAAGCGTCCACTACAGTAGACAAGTGCATTCTATAATCTGTACGTATACAGCACTGAAAAATAATAGTAGGTAATTACCCTTAGTGTTCCCGTGTACTAAATCTATGGGGTATAATGATGGTCATGTGATAATCACATGCATTATATTACACTACCTCCTGAGACCTACATAGTTTCGTAATGAAGGTCACATGATGGTCACATGATGGTCAAGTAATGATCACAGTACCACTTTATACCTTGTACTAGTGTATCCTCGGTAAGCCCCTTACACTACAGCAAGGGTAATAATAATAGTATGGTCACATGATGACCACATGCACCATTTGACCTTTTTATTACTCTGCACTATAACAACTTGTATCCTGATTGAGGGGTAGATTAAAGGGAAAACTGTGTGTACATAAGCCATGTAGCACAGGTCAGTGATACAGCACACGTCACCAGACAGGTTTCATTGTTAGGATTAATTGTGTGAGAACAAGGCAGGAAATTAGTAAACACATTTCTATTGCATATAATATGATGTATTGGACTATGCGCATATTTGCAGTATAAATTGTCTATCATTCACCACACCAGGATGCAACCATTACATCATTGAACTAACGGTCCATAAGCTTTACAATAACAAGAACAAGGTGCGAAATTAGTAAACACATTCCTATTGACTATGCGCATATTTGCAGTATAAATTGTCTATCATTCACCACACCAGGATACAACCATTACATCATTGAACGTACGGTCCATAAGCTTTACAATGAGAGAGTATTGAGGGCTTGTGATGACTGACACATCCCAAAAACAGGAAGTAATCTCTGCTCAGCGTGTGCTCCAAGCTGTAGGGAGATAAGTAGGCCGGCAGCCGTCCACTGGAAATCTACAATGGCGACAAACGGTGGAGTAAACAAACTTCATAGCAGTCTGAGAAAAACAAATAATAAACTATAAAGTGGAATGTAAACAAATTATAAAAACAACAAAACAAGGAGTGATATGTAAGTATATACGTACATATGTAAAGTACACCAGCAAAACAATACATTTTGAGTTATATAGAGTAACACAAAAACAACTACAGCAACAAATGGGACCACATGGATCAGTGATGTATGTTGATCTCACCTCATCTAGTTCAGATACTATGTCGGAGATTATACCAGTTAAGAAGATGACAAGGTCCTAAGGAATGAGGCAAGGGAACGTGTGTGTGTTGTATTCAATTGATTAGGAACTATGCATTCAGTAGCACATGTGGGTATATGCATAATATTATGCACACATACAAACATAAACATACAAATGAACACATGAACACACACACACACACACACACACACACACAGCACAGGACACACACACACACACACACACACACACACACACACACACACACACACACACACACACACACACACACACACACACACACACACACACACACACACACACACACACACACACAGTACAGGACACACTCACCTCATCTTTAGCGAGGAATCTTATCAGTAGACAACCAACTCCAGAATACTTCCAAGATGCATCAGTAGAGTAACTGATACTAGAAAACTGCTTAGAATCAGGTTTGTAAAATTCATGGAGACGCTTGAAGAACTTGACTTTCAAGCTTTCTTCCACTTTACGATAACAGTAAGGTTCAACCTGAATGAAAGACAAGTGGCTGCAGTGAATGCAGACTTGGGGCTGCAACACAAACATTCCAAGACATGAAAGTAGACTTAGTCGTGAATATGCATGTGTGTGTGCAGTTACATGTGTTCCTTGTATTGTGTGGTATGTGCATATACCTACGAACGTACGTACGTATGTAACGGGCCCTTGTTTTACGGAAGAGGATTGCAATGTGCAAAGTGAGGTGATGTGGTGTGATATGAGGTGGTGTGAAGTGGTGTGGAGCAGTGTGAAGTGGTATGGAGCAGTATGGAGCGATATGAAACGGTATGTATGGAGCTGTTTGGAGAGAGGTAGTGTGAAATGAAGTGGTGTAAAGTGTGCTTATCGGAAATGTTATATATATATACACATTATTAACACCGGCAAGCACGTACATATGCAGGTGTTACAGTACACACAGCTTCGCTAACACACACACACTAATGCTCTGCAACAACACAAACCCTCAGCATGGACTGCAGGAGGTTCCAGTCCCACTGTTTGTAGTCTTTGCCAGTTGTAACCAGTGTTGACTTGATTAGTGTAGACAGGCTACCATCATCGATGTCGCGAATCAGTGAGTTGGGCACCTGCTTGTGATGTATACCCTGTGTGTGTGTGTGTGTGTGTGTGTGTGTGTGTGTGTGTGTGTGTGTGTGTGTGTGTGTGTGTGTGTGTGTGTGTGTGTGTGTGTGTGTGTGTGTGTGTGTGTGTGTGTGTGTGTGTGTGTGTGTGTGTGTGTGTGTGCATGTGTGTGTGTGTGTGCATGTGTGTGTGTATGTGCATGTGTGTGTGCACATGTGTTGTAAGCAGACACATGAGTTTGTGAGTTATTATAAGTGCATATAAACACGTTTACGTGAATATAAATCAGTGTTCACTGTGAAACTACACCAGTATCATACATGTGTAGAATGTACAGTATGAATCACACATATTAAGAGACACATGAGGTGTATGTTACAATTTCATACAAAGTCATTGTCTTCAGTCGTACCTGGCTAACAAGTTGGGTAAGGTAGAGACTGGATGGCTTCTGTCCACTTTTCTTCATTTTGTGAAAGTTATCCAAGCAATTAATGATTGCATAGGCACGGCTGAACAAGAGAACACACATGATTTGTGTGTGTGTGTATGTGTGTGTGTGTGTGTGTGTGTGTGTGTGTGTGTGTGTGTGTGTGTGTGTGTGTGTGTGTGTGTACGTATGTGTGTATATGTGTTATAGTACAGCTTACTA
>OZ026562.1:3920000-3940000 GCA_964020155.1 Chondrilla cf. caribensis
GAATGAATCTCAAAGCTTGGATTCTCTCCACATCACGATGAGAAGAAATATCCATACTCCTGATGGTAAAAGAAAAGGATTCCATGCACATGTTTGTACACAAGTATTTAAGCTTTTTTGCACACATACACTCAAGAACACACACACATACACACACACACACACACACATACACACACACACACACACACACACACACACACACACACACACACACACACACACCACACACACACACACACACACACACACACACACACACACACACCACACACACACACACACACACACACACACACACACACACACACACACACACACCTTATAACCAGCACATCAATGCAGTATTCCAACATAACTTTAAACACATCTTCAGACAGTAAAATATACCTGAGTATCCGTAGTGCTCCCGCTCTCACCTCCTTTACACCACTCAACAAAGTGTACTGTAGACTACACACAAAAAAAAAACAGACAGTGAATGAGACCAGTGCTGGGTGATATCTTAAATCTCACACACGACAATTGTCTGTCGTGAATATTGCAACTACAGTGGAACCTCTCTATTACAAACCTCTGAAATGTGAACAACACTGTAATAAGGACACCATTCTGTGAACAAGTGCAGTACTGAAGTGTACAAAATGACCTCTGAATTGAGAAAACCTCTGTATTAAGGACTAAAATTAAGGTCCCAAAGTGTCCTTAATAGAGAGGTTCCACTGTATTACGATTATAGATTCAGAGAAAATAAAGCCATCGATATGTAAGACTAGGAGAACTTTGCTGAAATGGGTGAAACACTGTAACTTATATTTGAAATCACTTTTGACATGCATCAATTGTAGGGGAAAAAGATACATTACATGCCACAAACAAGTCAAATGATTCCCCAAATTAGACACATGAAACTGAAGATATTTAAGAAGCACAATGTTGGAGACAATACACAGTGTGAATACAAATAAACAAAGTCAACATGACGTGAAACAACTGAACACAACAAACAACATGACACAGTACGTGGTTCCTGGTAGTTGTGAACACCTGGGACATGTTTACATGCAGACATCTTTGGTTGGATGATAACGATTTTAGCGTCCAGGACTAATTAAGCCTGAGATTGTTATTCTTAGTCTCCATTAATTTTTCATCATAAACTTCCAAATGCTAAGGATTATCTTTTGGTATGATGAGTTTGGAAGTCAAATGATTGTGATTATGAATACTATTCAATTCTTACCAACCAGAAGACCCTTACGGTGGAACATTGGGAGTCAAAAGTACATGTTCAAACACTCGAGATAACCACGAGGTTTATCACTCAAAGATTAGTCAAAATCAAGATAAAAGTCAGTCTGTTTCGTTCACATTCGGATTGAGACCAATGTTACGTAATAAGTAGGTGGATTCACTCAGCTTATGTACCTGGCTGTTAACTTCCTGACTATACTGGGATCAGTATATGAGGAGAGTGATGATCTGACAACCTAGCAAATGAGGTGTACAGTCAAGTAAATATGAATACAGGATTACTGTGTGTGTGTGTGTGTGTGTGTGTGTGTGTGTGTGTGTGTGTGTGTGTGTGTGTGTGTGAGTGCTTGAGTGTATGCGTGTGTGTGTGTGTGTGTATGCGTGGGTGTGTGGTTGCGTGTTATCATGTATGTGTGCATGTGAGTGCATTAGAGAGTAACTGTATACATGTGTGTATTCATTCTGTGTAGCCAAACCCTGCCGATTGTGCACCACTAAAAAGAGGAATATATCCTCCAGGGAACATACTTATCCAATACACCTCAACCAGGCCACCATCCAACTCTGTTTAGGTACAGTTCAACCTCTTTAACATGAAAACTCTATGGACAACTTTAAAATTTCTTGTTAACAGTATTTGGGGCAATGGTACTCACATATTGTCACTGTGTATGTACATTAGCAGTATATGTAAGGACTTGACAAAAGTTTCACGATGACCGAGAGGTACTTTGGGCAAACCAATATTGTGTTAATGAGGTTCAACTGTATACTCACCTCTGCAAGCTCATTTAACTGCTCAACCCGTTGTGATCTATCAGGACCGGCCGCAGCGTCGTCTACAGACACTTTACTCAGGAGTTTATCCAAAAGCAATAAGTCTGGAAAGGGAATTGAGAAACGTTGAGAAATTTTCCAATGTTGCAGAAATGCCATGCACAAATGTGTGCACATTGGAAACTCATTAAAACGACCCATAAATACTCAAACTATCATACACAACTAAGTACGTAGTTATAGGTATAGTATATAGTTTTGAAGTTGAGAGGAGGAACAGCGGCATTCCAGGTTGAGGTTGGGAGATGGAGAGGGGTGAAAAGAGAGGAGAGAATATGCAAAGAGTGCCAGAGTGGGGAGATAGAAGATGTTTGCCACTGGCTGCTGCAATGTCCTGCCTGGGACCACATCAGACAGCCGCTGTTTACAGCACAAGCATTGAAAGACTTACCCGAAGGAGCAACTCTGGAGCAACGGACGGCAGTTATTCTATCTATTGCTTGTTCAAACAACTGTATTAGACGATGTATTAGCTCTATGTGGTATGCCCGTTTCAAGATGTAATGTTCATAACCTATTTCTTATTAATAATATTATTATATTTATTGTTTCTTATGTATGATAACCCAATTGCCATTGTATCTTGTGGAGTGCTACATTGGACCCCTCCATGTCCTAGCACCTTATGGTGTGGTGCACTTTAATAATATTGATTGATTGATTGATATAACGTTTTGGTTAGTACATATACGTATTTAACTTAGTCTGTAGCTAACGTACTTTATGTTAAACAGTACTGAATCATAGTAAGTAACTCCGATAAGTAAGAAGTATAAATACGGTGTATTAAGCAAGTTATGATGGCACCGATTCGAATATCGTTCGTTATCAGATATTTTTCTTATCCGACACTACTACAGCGAGTCTAACGAGGCTCAAAAATGGTTTGTAAAAGCAACTAGTCTCAAGGGTGACTTTATAAGCGCAATTCCATTATACGTGTTTAGTACACATACTTCCAGTTGAGTCACATCCGTAACGTACAGTCGGCATGATATAAAACTTAATACACGTCTAACATAGACTTCACTAATTGAAATATCACAGCCATTGAATACGTGTACCGTGCTCGTGCTTACCCTTTGTATCCATCACCAGTGACAACAATCAACATATCTTTTACTTGTGACATCAAAAACTCCAGAGGAGAATTTAGCGAGATCAGACGCCATTTTTGATTAATACTAATTGCCGATGGGCGTTACTGAAGCTCTCGGTCCGATTATAAGCGCCCACGACTGAGTGGTTATCACAGATTGAATACTTTCAGCAGTAAGTCCAATTAAAATATGGACCGGCCGAGGAGACTGGTACACTGTTCTGATCATAAAATGAACTTCATCCATAGGAAATTCAAGCAACTGACTACATCAACTGTAAAATGGAAACAGACTGTAGACAAGATATACAGGTGGTATAGCATAGCTACATATTCAAGATATTTATGAATTGACATAATTTCAGCTAATTCAACTGTTTCTTGTGGAAAATTTATAAATTTGTTCCCATTATTGGAGGGCTAAACGTGACTGTTTATCACAAAACATTGGCAAAAAGTGAAGTTGTAAACAGTAAACAGTGAAAATGGGATCAGATGTTGTCAAACTCTGATTAGGACTCCATATACATTATTTCATACTTTACCAACTGTCCCTTTAAGATTCTGGATTTATGAGATGAGTGTACGGTATCATGTAATGATTTTAAGATGACATCTGACCTGGCAAATAGTATTACGCATTGATAAACTCATATGTTCTCATGCAGCTACATCCACTGCATATATAAAGGGGGCATTGAGACCAGCTAACTTATCCACTGTTGAGAGGTTGTCCACTCTTCATGCAGAAGTATAAAATGCATCAGCACTATAGGCAAGTCTATTTTTGGTGCCTTAGGAAGTGTCCTTTGTAGGGAGGTACTTCCTACTATGGTGTCTTTTATACAGAGTGCCCTTTAAAAAGGTTCCTCTGCATACCACAATGCTGAATGCTATGTACAAGATTGATATGAAGAAAATACAACTATTATATTATTTACATGACAATTTTTCTAATTTATTACTGCCATGCATGGCTTCCGAAATGTTCATTACGCATGCGCGTTCATGCACATACATGCATGTCTGGTGTGAGAATACCACTTACTTTTTCATAATAAAGGTCCATTTCATTTAATATGGCATTGTGTTTCAGTTCTCAATCACGTAAGCATAGATAAAATACTACCCATAATGATTTCAAGGTAACTACTTCATATAAAATGCATAATAATGTCATTGAATAGTGTGGACTTCACGTACATGCATATTGTATGACTTTTTGCTTCCTCACACAGCCAAAAGTGGCCACATGACTTTTCGGTCCTCAAAGAAGTCATAAAGAACTCTTTGTATACAGTTTGTACAGGTGGGAGGAAGAGCTATTTTGGTCGTAGGGGGGTTCAACTTTGCAGCAATCACTGCATCTGTTTCCAAGTCGCCCAAACCAATGAACATGGAAAGAGACTTTAATTCCCTCCACCTTGTATGTGGAGAGAAAACACTGTCAAAATCAAATATATACACTTGACTACATCCAAGTCTGCGGATCTGCTGGTCCAAATAAATTAGCTGATCCTCCACAATCCGTGCTTGCATGATGTAAGGATAGTCAGCTGGGGGAACTGCTTTCTTGAATGGTATGGTGAATTTACTAGAGTCAATGTTGCCGTAGCGAGGGCTCCCAAACCTTCTCAAAGTTGAGATTAAAGCTGGAAGAGGATGTCTTTTCATGACTATGACCTTCAAGCGATACAAAATGCAATCGAAGTACTTCAACACCAACAAGTCTGGTCTTGCAGTGGACAAAACACTAAGACCCATTGGAAAAGAGTGGGCACATATCAGCAAGCCTCTTCTACCCTCCTTTTTCGCCTGGTTCAGTTTGTCCAAAAACGGAGTAAGTCTCTGACGAAAAAGATCCTTATGAATGATGGCGAATCCCATTTGTTCATTGCTTTCTATCAAAGCGGGATCCATCAGATGAAGGTTCGGAACGTATTCTTCGATAATATATGGCCTTCGACTGGAAGAGTCTTCTGGAAAATTGAACAGCACTTTTATCATATGGTGTCCGCTTCCCTCGATTCCGGCCACAAAGATGAATTCGGGAAGACTTTCATTGTCAGTACAAGTCTTTTTCTCGATAATGCAATGCGACGGCGGATTGCAACAGTCTCTAGAATCGTCTACCGTTGGGGTTGGCTGGACGGGTAACGATGGAAGGGAAAATAAATTCGCTTCAGTTGGGAGTGGTGCAGTTGTAAAGATGATCTCCCGATCTGTGAGATAATCCTTGTAATCCAAATCTCTTGCAAAACCCGTCGTCGCAGTCTCCCATGTTCCATTATTCCGTGAAATGCAAAAGAATGCTAGGAAGATACTTAGGGCAAGTACAACGATCACTCCAAGGCTTAATCTGTATATTCGCATAGCACTCTATGCTCAATAGCGCTTCTACTTCTTAATAGTCTTTCGGAATACACGCTATAACGATCGAGCGCCGTTCTTATTATAGCGTAATCATAGATACTAGGGTCTATGGCGTAATCAAGTTATAGGTGAAGGTCGCTTATATACTTAACGCCCGATCGGCGAATCCAGAGTTTTGAGAGACCATTGGTATATATGTCCTAGCACCTTCGGGTGTGGTGCACTCAAATAATTTTTGATTGGTTGATTGATTGATACAAGGGTGGTTGGTCACATTCATTAAAATATTAATGGGTGCATGTGCAATTCAAACGGAGACTCTCACTTTAGTAGTGCTTAGTTAGAATCTTGCACAGATCCCAACATATAACTAAACTTTAAATGCTTTAATTCACTTATTGTTGAATACAATACTCCAAGTACTTCATTAGAACTCTCCTCACTATTTTCCCTTCTTTCCTTCCCACTCCACCCGCGAATGTAGTTAAGGACATTTAGCTTGCAATACATTATGTACACACACTGTAAATCACTAGTTTATAGGAATTCAAATTTCTCTGCTATAAACATGATGTATTGGTGGATTTTGTGAGTTATTATTATTATTATTATTTATTTATTTATTATTATTATTATTATTACTTTACAACCACTGAAATTATATATAGGTGAGTTACTCATAATTATGTGATACAGTAAAGATGGTGGTTGAAGGACTGACATCATAGTATGATGTAGCCTACAGAGCAAAATGAATATTGAGTGTAGTGGGGCAGTGAAGGATATCAAAAAAGAGATAGGGTGAATATACAATAACCAGAAAATTATAGTGTGAATACCGGCACAATAAACGAATAATATTAGGGTGAATACACAATAAACAAGCAAACAAAAAGAATTGGGTGAATACACAATAAACAGGCAAACAAAAAAGAATAAGGTGAATACACAATAAACAAGCAAACAAAAAAAAGAATAAGGTGAATACACAGTAAACAACAGACTAAATAGGTACCGTTACTATACTAAGCAAACAAAGAATAAGGTGAGTACACAATAAACAGGCAAACAAAAAGAATAAGGTGAATACACCATAAACAACAGACTAGATAGGTACCGTTACTGTACATTTTTGAGATTGAATAGATGTGGATGTGATACTTAAATTAGTGGTGACGAAAGTGACAAGATGAACATGGACATAAGTAATGAAATGAACAAGGATTGTCAGGATCAAAATTCACAATGAAATGGTTCCGAAAATAGGCATACATTTGGAGTTGCATGCACACCACGAACGCACCACAAGGTGGGCAGTCACACCACGTAGTTGTGAGTGAGACATATACAGTGTTTCCCCCAGAAAAAAAATAAAAGGGGGGGGGAGGGAGTCACTGTGAATGTTTTGATGCATAATTATTAATATTGCTTTAACATTTAACACAATGATAATATTATTATAAATCTTCATTTTAACAAAGAAATTATGTTGTCACAGAACAGAGAATAGGGGGGAGCACCCTGGTACCCCCCTTTGGGGGAAACCCTGCATATACGTAATTGAGATGCATGCCTTAATCAGGGTTGCCGGTACTCCAAAAGAAAGTAATACTGCATCACTGATAATAATTATTAAGTGCTTACGCTAATATTCTTCACATGATCTTACAATATTATAATGAACTCGACTTGTCGCATATTAACAACACACATGAAGCAGGCAACATGCAGTCTGGAATCCATGACACAATGATTATAATGTCCCCTTGAGATCCGGCAACCTTTGATAGAATCTAAGAACAACGCAACAGCTACACAGTTGCCAGCATCTTCTTGATCTCAGCAATGGCCTTGCCAGGTTTCAACCCTTGCAGTATTTCGAAGAACAACCGAAGCATATGAACAGCACACTCCTGAACAGATTTGTTAGCATCATGGTATGAGTATGTACACGAGGACGAATTGGATACTTAGTATGTCAAGATAACGGTAGATAGTAGTGTTTCAACTGAATAGTTGCAGCACATTAGGTGGGTGTTAATGTTCCTTCATAATAAAGGTCCGTTTCATTTAATATGGCATTGTGTTTCAGTTCTCAATCACGTAAGTATAGATAAAATACTACCCATAATGATTTCAAGGTAACTACTTCATATGAAAATGCATAATAATGTCATTGAATAGTGTGGACTTCACGTACATGCATATTGTATAATTTTTTGCTTCCTCACACAGCCAAAAGTGGCCACATGACTTTTCGGTCCTCAAAGAAGTCATAAAGAACTCTTCGTGTACAGTTTGTACAGGTGGGAGGAAGAGCTATTTTGGTTGTAGGGGGTTTCAACTTTGCAGCAATCACTGCATCTGTTTCCAAATCGCCCAAACCAATGAACATGGAAAGAGTCTTTAATTCCCTCCACCTTGTGTGTGGAGAGAAAACACTGTCAAAATCAAATATATACACTTGACTACATCCAAGTCTGCGGATTTGCTGGTCCAAATAAATTAGCTGATCCTCCACGATCCGTGCTTGCATGATGTAAGGATAGTCAGCTGGGGGAACTGCTTTCGTGAATGGTGTGCTGAATTTACTAGAGTTAATATTGCCGTAGCGAGGGCTCCCAAACCTTCTCAAAGTTGAGATTAAAGCCGGAAGAGGATGTCGTTTCATGACTATGACCTTCAAGCGATACAAAATGCAATCGAAGTACTTCAACACCAACAAGTCTGGTCTTGCAGTGGACAAAACACTAAGACCCATTGGAAAAGAGTGGGCACATATCAGCAAGCCTCTTCTACCCTCCTTTTTCGCCTGGTTCAGTTTGTCCAAAAACGGAGTAAGTCTCTGACGAAAAAGATTCTTATGAATGATGGCGAATCCCATTTGCTCATTGCTTTCGATCCAAGCGGGATCCATCAGATGAAGGTTCGGAACGTATTCTTCGATAATATATGGCCTTCGACTGGAAGAGTTTTCTGGAAAATTGAACAGCACTTTTATCATATGGTGTCCGCTTCCCTCGATTCCAGCCACAAAGATGAATTCGGGAAGACTTTCATTGTCAGTACAAGTCTTTTTCTCGATAATGCAATGCGACGGCGGATTGCAACAGTCTCTAGAATCGTCTACCGTTAGGGTTGGCTGGACGGGTAACGATGGAAGGGAAAATAAATTTGCTTCAGTTGGGAGTGGTGTAGTTGTAAAGATGATCTCCCGATCTGTGAGGGAATCCTTGCCATCCAAATCTCTTGTAAAACCCGTAGTCGAAGTCTCCCGCATTCCGTTATTCCATGTAATGTAAAAGAATGCTAGGAAGATACTTAGGGCAAGTACAACGATCACTCTAAGGCTTAATCTGTATATTCTCATAACACTCTATGCTCAATAGCGCTTTCTACGTCTTGATGGCTGGGTAACTTTCGGAATACACGCTATAATGATCGAGCGCCGTTCTTATTATAGCGCAATAAAGTTATAGGTGAAGGTCGCTTACTTAACGCCCGATAGGCGAATCCAGAGTTTTGTTTAGATACCATCGTCGCTGAGATGGATGGTTTTCAAGGAAAGAGTAGCAGAGAGAAGACAGCTTTCATATTATCACAGGCCTGTTCAAAGAGTTACATTTTAACCCATCTTAGTCTAATGTGGTCAGCCAGATTTGGTGTGTAACTCATTATTTTGTCATTGTGATGGATTAGTGTAGTCTGGATACCCAATAGTTAGTTCTGATGTCATATGTGTGTTGATGTTACAGTGCTACATAGGACACTTGGTATGTCCTAGCACCTTCGGTGCATGTGGTGCACCCTAATAATTACTAAATAATTGACTGATTAATATTAATAGGTGCATGTGCAATTCAAACGGAGACTCTCACTTTAGTAGTGCTTAGTTAGAATCTTGCACAGATCCCAACATATGACTAAACTTTAAATGCTTTAATTCACTTATTGTTGAATACAATACTCCAAGTACTTCGTTAGAACTCTCCTCACTATTTTCCCTCCTTTCCTTCCTACTCCACCCGCGGATGTAGTTAAGGACATTTAGCTTGCAATACATTATGTACACACACTGCAAATCACTAGTTTGTAGGAATTCAAATTTCTCTGCTATATAAATGATGTATTGATGACTTTGTGAGTTGCATGCACACCACGTACACACCACAAGGTGGACAGTCACACCATGTAGTTGTGAGTGAGACATATATGTAATTGAGATGCATGCCTTAATCAGGGTTGTCGGTACTCCAAAGAAAGTAATACTGCATCACTGATAATTAAGTGCTTACGCTAATATTCTTCACGATCTTACAATATTATAATGAACTCGACTTGCCACATATTAACAACACACATGAAGCAGGCAACATGCAGTCTGGAATCCACGACACAATGATTATAATGTCCCCTTGAGATCCGGCAACCTTTGATAGATATAAGAACAACGCAACAGCTACACAGTTGCCAGCATCTTCTTGATCTCAGCAATGGCCTTGCCAGGATTCAACCCCTGCAGTAGTTCGAAGAACAACAGATACGAAGCATATGAACAGCACACTCCTGAACAGATTTGTTAGCATCATGGTATGAGTATGTACACGAGGACAAACTGGATACTAAGTACATGTATGTCACAATAATGGTAGATAGTAGGTCATGTTTCAACTGAATAGTTGCAGCACATTAGGTGGGTGTTAATGTACACTAATTGTATCTACTGAACACTTTACCTTTGGACATGTTTTAGTGCAGTTCATGATGGTGTGGCATCGATATACGGAGAAAGGATCTTTCAAATTATCGAGACGTTCTTTAGTAAATTGATCCTGAATACACGGTGGGAAGAGCACCTTTCCTGTTAACAAAGTCGGTATCACACACACACACACACACACACACACACACACACACACACACACACACACCACACCACACACACACACACACACACACACACACACACACACACACACACACACACACCACACCACACACACACGCACGTACATAGGCATGCACACACATATATAGACACCATATATGTACATATACTATACACACCCACACACAGTCATGCACACCTACCCTACTATCCACCATCCAGCGATAGGCTTGCATGAGTACAGCAGGACCAAGGTACTTGTCCCCATTCCACCAATAAGACGGACAGGAGGTACTACAACAAGCGCACAGTATACATTCATACAGACCATCGAGCTTCTTGCGGTCTTCAACAGACTGATAGTGAGCTTCAGTTCCACTAGCTGTATCGTCCTTCCTCTTCAGGAACGGTTCAATTGACTTGTATTGCTTGTAGAAGTTGGTCATATCAGGTACCAGGTCCTTAACCACGTACATGTGAGGCAGAGGGTATATCTTCACGGGTTTGCTGAGATTGTCCGAGTCAATTTTACTGCAGGGAGAGGAGAGCAGAAGAACGTTGAATACAAGAAATGTACCACGAGGACATCCTTGAGATATCTGAAAGAATGCACACAATGGCAGGTAGATCAAAGGAAAAAAGTGGTTCATAAAACCTCTACAGCACACTTGCAGTTATCAATACAGCATACTTGCAATCAAGTCATTGACGATGCACCACCCTTTCCATTAACTGAGTAGGCCATTTTCCTGTCACCAACATCAGTAACAGCGAACAATGGAGCAATAACAAAATTTCCATCCCATGACACAAGCTAGTTGTGTCCCTTCCACATGGGATGTGCAGCTATACAGTCACACTTTCAATCACCTCAGGCTGACACCCTGGGTAATCCATTGAAAGTGTGACTGTACAGCTGTACATCCTATGTGGAAGGGACATAACTAGCTTGTGTCATGGGATGGCAATTTTGTTATTGCTCCATTGTTCGCTGGATATGGATACAAATACATAATACACACATGTACAATGTATCCTGGATAATCAAGTGATGTGTATACTTTGTACCATTTTGGAAATCTACCAAACCTGACAATCAAGTAAAATTCTTACAAAACCTATTGCAGCAGATGAAGTGGGATGCACTGTACATACATACATAAATACGTACATACATACTGTAAGAAGAAATGTATGAACACACAACATGGAATATACGTTCATGCGTAAGTGTATGTCTTATGTAATACAGTCAACCTCAGCTATCTGAACCTCTGTTAATCCAAACTCTTGATTATCTAAACGACCCAAACTATTGCACCAGTCACCTTAATACTACTGCTGCCATGTAGAAGTGGCTTCCTAGAGCTACATAATGGATCAATCGGGTCCCTAAGTAGATTGCTATGGCCACCAGGGATAGTAGGAAGACGAGATTCTTATTTCATATACCGTATAATTTCAGTTATTGGGACCTTTTCACCTATCTGAACAGGTCCATACAACGCAATGTCTCCAGGGGGTTCAGATTACAAGGTTGCACTACAGTTGTATCCCACTCCAGCAGAGCTAGACTGGGTACAACTCACTTGTTTCCTGCTGTAAGAGGTTGAGTAAAAACACTCAATTAAGCACAATTTCCCCATGTACACACCAGTGACCTGCCATCCAGCACTGTGCGTGTGTGTGTGTGTGTGTGTGTGTGTGTGTGTGTGTGTGTGTGTTGTGTGTGTGTGTGTGTGTGTGTGTGTGTGTGTGTGTGTGTGTGTGTGTGTGTGTGTGTGTGTGTGTGTTTGTGTGTATGTGTGTGTGTGTGTGTGTGTGTGCACTTTCCCTTTATTGTCAAACCAGGATACAAGTACGTACATGCATATCCATACAGTATGTACATACATATGTATAGTTGACTCATGTAACAAAATCTTCAATTTTGAACTGTTGGCTCACAACATCATACATAAGTGTGTATACATGTACATACGTAGGTACATGTACACATACATGCACACACTCAGCCAATTAAGATTTCTCACTATGATCTCCATTCTTGGATTTCACATTTTATGCTGGATCTATTGCATGTTTACTCACAGTTTCCAGGGCTTTCAATACCATGAAAACTGGTGGAACTCACCGCATTTTGAAACAGAAAATTCACATACATAATTGACACCGAACCCTTGGTTGTTGAAACACAGTGACACAATGTAAAACAGCTTTTGAACAATTCATTAGGTGTGTACGTACCTTACATATACATGTGCACTATTCACCAAAAGTATGTACTGTACATACACTTCCACTATTCACCAAAAGTATGTACTGTACAATACACATGTCCACTATTCACTAATGGTACATACTGTATGCATACACTGTACCCTATTATACTGTACAGTACTTGCACATGGTCACTACTCACCAAAGACAAGCCAAAGTGTTGTTTCCATTGATGTTCATGGCACAGGATCCACATATACCTGGAACACACAGCATACCATAAGCATGGAGGCATGTACAAGCAACATGCATAAAGACTCTGAATTGCATGAAACACTTCTTCATCATACATACATTCATGAGTACACGCATGCAAAGTACGCATATATACAAAGTACGCATACATAACGTATTGTATGTAGACATATGTACATACGTACTGTATGTACTGTGTACCTGGACATGAAGTATATAATACTATGTGTATTAGCATCTACACACACACACACACACACACACACACACACACACACACACACACACACACACACACACAGACACACACACACGCACATACGCACGCACGCACACACACACACACACACACACACACACTGATACACTCTATATCCCAGTCTATGTAAACTACATAAGTGTGAGCAGGAAATTACAAACACAACACACACCTCATATATACCAACCTATAAACTAGACCAGTGAAAATGGAATCTTATACACAGACACCCTTGTCACACACACACCTTCCCTACAAGACCTTCGGAAAGTCAGCGTTGGATCGAGCTCGTTCTTAATCTTAATGAGAGCATCCAGCACCATTGGTCCACAGTGGTTCATGTCCACCTGGTACTCCTGCATCCGAGGCTTGTCACCAGTCTTATCCGGATCCTAGAGTGTGGACACGGGAAAGAACAGTAAGCAGAGTACATGTGTGTAGCATGTACGTACATATGTATATACCTGGAAATAATACCATTGGTGGGGAATTCATGTGAAAGTGACAGATAATGATGCTTTCACAAGCACTTTGATTGGTTAGTGTGACAATCACATGATCGATGATTTACACACCAAAAGGCAGGTACTGCTCAAAATTATGTAGGGTAGGTAGGGGATTTATGAACCATAGGGGACAATGAAACGTTTTTTGCAAAAGTACTCAAACCTACCAATAACAACTTATCTTCTGTCAATAGTAACTAACTTTCGTCGCTTTGTTCAATAAGTTCGTTTCCGTTTTGTTTCGTTTGTGGGCTGGGTATCGTCAACCCCTCATGTAAATAGCACACGTGATCTACAAAGATGGCCAAAAACCTGCCAGTCGTGATGACCGAATGGAAAAAGCCTTTTTAGCCGTAACCAAAGATAATGTATCAATTAGAAAGCTGCTGATCGCTATTCTGTCAACCATGTATCTTTGTCCAGGAGAGTGAATGGAAAAGTACCTCTTAAATGCAAGCAAGAACCATCCACCTTTTAACTCAAAGAGAAGAATTGTTGTTCGAGTATATTTTTTGATATGGCAGATAGAGGATTTGGGCTAACAATAACGGATGTTAGGGAGCTAGCAGTTCGAGTTGTTGCCAAAAATGGGAGAAAATCACCCTTTTCAGGGGACAAAGCCAGCTGGGATTGGTATAAGGGATTGAAAGCACATCATCTGCAGTTGGTACTGAGAAAAACTGAACTGATGTCAGCCCAGAAAATCAGCGACAGTACCCCTGAAGTTATCAAGGATTATTTTGAGAAACCTACAGCTGTTTTAGTCAGATCAGATCTGATGAACAAACCAATGCATACTTTCAATGCTGCATGATGAGAGCAGGATAACTTGGTACACAAGCCAGGAAAATCCTAACCCAAATGGGGAAGAGAGCTGTATTTTCGAAGGTATACACAGAAAGGGGAACACCAACAACCATTCTGGTGGCAGAATCTGCAGCAGGCCTTGTTGTACCGCCTATGATGATATTCAAAGGCGAGCGCCTCACCAAGGATTAACCAAAGATGGTGTGCTGGGGACATTTTTTTTCTGTTACTGACAATAGCTGGAGCGACCAAGATCTTTTTTTAAATGGATTAAATTCTTCATTTCAAACATCCCACCAGCACGCCCAGTTCTGTTATTGTTGGATGGCCACGAATCACACTTGTCTTTGGAGGCCCTACGTTTGCACTAGCTAATGATGTCCACCTTTTGTGTCTACCGTCGCATACAACACATTCACTGCAACCCTTGGATGTTGCTGTGTTCGGGCCTTTCAAGAAGGCACTGGATGGAACGTGCGAAATTTATGAGTACCAACCCCCAGGCTCGTATAATCAGATATGGCCTATCATGGATTCTCAAGAATGCATGGTATGAAGCCATGAAGCCATCCAACTTTTTAGCAGGACTTCGTACTACAGAGATTCAACCACTGGACCCTGGGAAAGCTCTAGACCACCTTGATCTGCCAGGTAAGAAGACTGAATCTTCAGAATCCACCGGAAGTGATACACAATCCATATACAAAAATACCCCAACAAGCCTTCGATTGAAACCTTTTTTTGTGCTGCCTGAGGTACAAACCAAATCCAACAAATCAACAAGCAGAAGTCTGACATCTTCTTCACAGTACCTCACCAGTGATGATTTCCTTCAAAAGTTGGAAAACCGAGAAGAAAGGAGATCGGATAAAGGAAAGAAATGCACCAGCAATAGAGTACCACAAGTACAGAAATGTACCAGCAATAGAGTACCACAAGCACAGAAATGTACCAGCAATAGAGTGCCACAAGTACAGAAATCCAAGCAAACATCAAAGAAAAAGGCTGAATCCAACTCAGAAAAAGACTACCCATGTACTGGATGTGGCATCAAATTTGGTATCTCTGAAGATGTTTGGATTCAGTGTGACTGTTGTCATGAATGGCAGTGTGCAGTATGTGCAGAGATCAGTGCTGAAGCTATACCAACCACATTCATATGTTTCACATGTTCTTCCTAAGCCTTTTGGACGTGTGTACTTTTAATACTGTTGTGTTCTAATGCTAATATTTTGAGTATTAATTTTACATTTTTGTTTCAAATCATTTTAGTATGAATTGATCCTAATTGTCTGTTTTAAACCTTTTTTCAACTTATTTTCATCATTTACTGGTACAAATTTGTGTTTATATTGCAAAATTTAATAATGTTTCAAAATGTACACAGTTGTTACAAAATATACTGTTGTGATTAGGTAAGTATTTAATAGTCCCATTCCCCACCAATAAATTCAGTTTGAGCTAATTTTATATCCAGTGATTTGACATGCTCTAACCTCCCTTGGATGTTCAGCACGATTGAGCCGAGTGTAGATTACGCAACATTACTAGGCGTTGCATAATACACTAATCTACCCTAGTTGTATCATTAACATCTCTGTGCGGGCCTAAGGATTTCAATGAAGGGGTTTTATAATACACACAGTTATGTACTGCACAACATACGTAAAGTGGCCATATCAACCAGATATGAACACACAGCATGACTTGGAAACGAAGTAGACACATGATGTACGTATTTTCGACACACGGATAAATCCATCTCACCCATCGGTAAATGGAGAATTTCTTCAATCTCTCAACTTGGGGATCGGATTCTTCTGCTGTTGCTGTTGATGTCTGGGCGAACCTCAAAGAAAACTGTATCAACGAGAACACAATCACTCGAATTAGGGCAACGAAATGAAGGCACAAAATATTGAAAGGACTGTATACAATGGCAATCCATCTTAACTTCAAAGTTTACTACAAAAAATTTCACTTAGTAGTCTTACATGGTTGGCAGTCGCTAGAGACCTGAAGAGTAGAACACTATTCCTTGCCATGATGTTCGCTGAAGCAGCCATCTTGTTTTAACCTTTAAACTCTGACTTCTGACCTTTCAGCGTAAAAATTAAAATGGCTGCTTTTTAATCTCATATTTTAAATCGCATTTATACAATTTCAAACACGTAATAAGTATATTAATTTCACCCCATCCACCTGTGATACTTGAGCTTCCTGCATTGGCTTTCTCGAAATTGTTCAACGTCCAGTCTTTAAAAGATGACAGACGCTTCGGCTTCTTTCGAGGATCACTTCTGGGTGAGTTCTCCCGCGAATAGTCCGATAATCAGTAATAACTTTGGGGGGTTGTTCTTAGAATTGTTATTCGTACAGTGAGAGCTATACAGACCTTCATCGCTCCTTGTGTGGCGGCGGGAATCATAGGCTGTATACCCCGGACCCCGAATGAACCCAACCGCCGAGGAAAATAGAAGTACAATATAATTTGATAATCGGTAATTCTACCTAACAGAGATCAGTAACGATTTTGAGAGTTTTTGATTGACAACATGCCTGTTTAAATTTAATATCCTGAAATTCGAGCTACCCTTTTTGACTGAAGTGAACACGGCGCTGTACCAGATGACCGAGGCAGCCAAATCCATGCCGTAGACGAGTATAATAAAATATCTGTAGTGGAAGTAATTATCAGCTAATATGTTATTATCATATCAGGGTCTGCTTTTTTTCTATTTTTTCATGATTTCAGGGCGGTGGGTTGAAAGGATACGACGTTTTGATGCAGAACTTCAAAAATGGCATCAATGCAAGTAAAGAGTTGATGGAATTCATAAAGGAGAGAAGTTTGGTTGAGGAATCTTATTCCAAATCTCTGCATCGACTGCACAAGTCTATGTCCCAAGTACCGGAAGCTAATCTAGGGTGTGTTATAATTTGTGTGTCCGTGTATTTCAGTTCCGTCCCTTGCTGGTGTGTTATCCAAGCTTCATGTAGCTGTGTGCTTGGTGATGATTTTATAGTGGCGTGGTTTTCTGTGATCTGCACCAGTAGTGCAGTGAACTAGGATGCCACGTGCCACTCAGTACATCCAATTTACACTCCATCGTACTTTGCTCTGTCTAATATGTACTGTGGTGTGGAGTTTAGCGCCTTGCTCACTCACTCCCCACCTCCCCCACTTCCCACTTCCCTCACTCCCCATCTCCCTCACTCTCCATCTCCCTCACTCCCCACTTCCCTCACTCTCCATCTCCTTCCCTTCCACCTCCCTCACTCCTCACCTCCCTCACTCTCCACCTTCCTCACTCCCCATCTCCCCCATTCCCCACTTCCCTTAATCACATCTCTCTACTGTAATAATCTAATACCAAATAGTGTCATTTGCCTGTCCTAGCAATCTTCCATAACATTATAAACAGTGAATTTCTTCAGTACACAGTTGGACTGAAGAATGACGCTTGAGTCAAGACTGACAAGTTTTGTCTATTGCATAATAATCCATTTGTTTTAATGAAGTTCTTTATTGTGGGATTCCAGCTGGCTTCTGTCTTACCCCTGTGTAGCACTTTCCACCCCGTGTGGCTTGTGCTTGTGGAGGCACTTGACGGTATGAGCAAGGTCCACAACCAGTTCTCTGAAACATTTGACACGCTGCACAAGGAACTGTCTGAGTACCACCAGTCACAGAAGGACAGGTTTAAGAAGAATGTTAGTGCCCTTGGATATGTGTGTTATACATGTGTGTACGTACATGCATCTTCGTCTAGCTGTATTTGTAATTATTATCTGTACATATGTGATTGTACAATATCTGCATATTTGTACATTCATACTTACACAGACATACATATATCATTATCTACGTATGCATGTGTGTCTGTATATCATTGTTGTTGTGTCTGTGTTTGTGCAACTACGTATATCTGGACACGTGTGTTTGTACATACATCAATATTACACACTTGCTCCATAGAAGTGTGTGTACATGTCTTCACTGACTGCTCTCATCTTGTTTGTCCCCAGACCAAGGGAGAGATTGACGATGCTCGAGAAACATATCTGGCCTTTGAGGCACTGGAACATGCAGTGAATAAGGTGAGCATGCATCACCTTATAAGGCAATGAATTATCTCAATGTTCTCCTAATAAGGTAGTCATGTAGCACCTTATGAGATAATCGTACTACTTGTGATGAAATAGTGTTCACTGTCGCTTTCATGTGTGTGTGTGTTCCTGGTCAGTGACATAATTCACAAAATGACCACTTCATCTACAATAGCTGTACTTTGTAATTGAAACTCACACACATATTTACGTACGTACCAGTGGCAGATCTGGGATTTTTTGTATATTGTTTCATATTTTCATTTCAACTTCTGGTATGTAACAGTTAATTTATATACGTATGTACTATATACTATGTGTTCTTATGTGTATGAGATGGATACACCAGGAGTAGATTGCCTGGAGGACCAATCCGATCTGTCTATTGTTCTCTTGTTCACTATTGAAAATTCACTTGTATTCCATCATTGTAAAGTGATTGGGTTGAATTATTGTAATTGATGAATTTACATATGTCCATCGGTGTGCCTATTGAGCCTAATACTGTAGACACCATGTGTGTGTACAGGATATGGATGTACAGTGGTGAATGTTTCAGCTAGCTGGGATACAGTACATACTGTATGTATGTACGTACATGTATGCCTCAAGTACTATAATGTGTATAATATGTGCACATGTAAATGGCTCAAGTACCTGCTCATATACTGCACATATCTGCGTACTTGACTCAATTGCTGTACATACATGTGTATGTATGTAGCTCATGTCTAGTATTGCAGTTATGTATGTAGCTCATGTCCAGTATTGCAGTTATGTATGTAGCTCATGTCCAGTATTGCAGTTATGTATGTAGCTCAAGTCCAGTATTGCAGTTATGTATGTAGTAAGTTGTCCCCTTATAAGTGACCTCTATACTGGCCACTACGTACAGTATGAACTTATTGTGTGTGTACTCTGATGTATTTTGTGTGTGTATACCGAGGTTCTGTGTGTCCTTGCAGTCTAGGAAGCAGTACGAACACTACGGTGATGAAGTGGCAGCCCTGACCAACGATATTCAGACAGCTCCTCCAAAAGTGAAAGAAAAGGTACGTACGTTGAGTGAAGCTTGTTTTCGTGGGATTGAGCGTGTTGCTACTCTGGTGTGTGGTGTGTGTGTGTGTGTGTGTGTGTGTGTGTGTGTGTGTGTGTGTGTGTGTGTGTGTGTTTGTGTGTGTGTTGCTATGTGCACTACTTATGTCAACCAGTACTGATAGTAAGTACTTCTGATAAGTAGTATGGATTTGGTGTATCCTTTATAGTACATACGTACTAAGCAAGTTGCACCATATACATATGTTTGTACTCCCTGTAAAATGTTTCCCCCAGTGAAAACTTTTAAATTGTTTGGCTTTGTTTACAAGTTTGTAGTAATGCGTATGTGTATCA
>OZ026562.1:3942500-4017500 GCA_964020155.1 Chondrilla cf. caribensis
TATAAAACATATATGCATACATACTTACATATAAATGTGTGTACCATTGTGCCTATGTGTTCACTCCTCTGCTGTGCAACATGTACTTTTTCCTGCAGGCCGTCTAAAAACGCTCAAGCTGTTCAGTAGACGTACTAAACGCGCTTCAACTGACTCTCATCCTTCCACATCCACCTCTGTGACCAGTCCGAGGGACTTTAACCTGCCCAACAGCAAAGTACCGGAAATCGATGAAGAGGGTTACAGCATACGCCCGGTTGATGCAGACAGAATTACTGGGTTCGGTGACGACAAGGACACTCAGAGTTCCAGTGACAGTGATTCGGAGGACGGTAAGCTCAACTGCTCCAACTACAGCTAATAGGGAACATTGTAAGGTGCCATGAATACATACATACTGATGTACATTCAGATTGTGAAATCTCCTGTGTGTACAGTACAATAAATATATTTCGTACCATACGCACTCCAATTTTCACAGAATCTTATTTTTCTTCTTTATTTGTGTCATACGTACGTACTGTACATAGTACAGTAGATAGCCTTCAAGACATACACCATCAAGGCAATTTCTGCTCAACACAAACACTTTTTGAGTATCATTTGGTTGCTGTAGTAGTGTACATAGTGATTTTGATTTTGGGTCTTGTGGAGTTTCTACTGTATATACATATGTAAGTATACTGTATGTACATGTATGTAGAACAAATGACATACATGTACACTATGTAATACATGTGTACTCAAATATGTATGTACGTATGTACAATTTGCTTTGATACACATCTTTTTGAGGAATATGTACACTGATTATTGTACTGTGTGTCTTGTTGACTCGGCAGACAATCGTAAGAAGTTCAAGAACCTCACCATCAAGTCCAGAGAGCACGTCAAGACTGCTACAGACGATGAGCTGAAGTCAATCAAGCTACAGGGACCGGGAGGACTGGGAGGACCAGGAGGACCAGGAGGACCGGGAGGACCAGGAGGACCAGGAAGTAGCGCAGTGAAGACTGGGAGCTCCGCATCACTTGATGGTGTGTTGTGTTGTATGTTGTGTTGTATGTTCACACATGTACATGGATACATAGCTATGTGCTTGTACATATGTACAATATTGACAATAATATGACACTGCCACACCAACCACTGAACTATCCTCACCTCTGTCTATTATTGTTCTTATGTCATCAATCATCATCCCCATCCTAATCATCTCCATCATCATCATCATCATCATCACCACCATCATCATCATCATCACCATCATCATCATCACCATCCTAATCCTCTCCATTATTATCACCATCATCATCATCATCATTGCCATCATTGTCATCATCAATGTGTTATCTTGCCTATATTTTACATTTGCAGTGTTGGAGAGTAAAAGTGGAAAGGACAGTAAAGATGGGTAGGTCAATAGGTTGCAGCGTACCCTAACAATACTCAGTACATACACTGCACCTATACCACAGTGTGTGTATGTACATACACACATAGACAGTGTACAGTTTAGTCCTACAAATGCACCAGTGTGTTTACATACGTACATCCACTGTAGCTAGCACATATATAGTCCCACATACACTGTATGCATCACGTATCATATCAGCTTGACGTATCATAATTTAATAATGTTGTGATTATGATTACATTACATAGAATTTATGTTGCATGCATTATGACATCATTATGAAAACATTACTATAGTTTTGAAGACAAACTACGATTGCTCTAGGATTCCACTACAATCTAAGTACAATTGAGCTATGATATTTCAAATACTTACTTATATATGTAAGAACAGAAAAAACACAATTCTGCTACGATAGATTTTTGTGGCATTTTCTGTTCTCCCAGTTCACTGACCCCGAACTCATCCAAGCTGGAGACGTCCTCGGTGGACATCCTGGATCTTGACTTCAGTTCCACCAAAGTGACACCTGGCCGCAAGCAATCAGCTGGAGTGGACCTGCTAGGGGATCTCCCCTCTCCAGTTTCAAAGACACTGGCTCCATCATTACCCTTCTCTACCAGTTTCGGATCCAACTCCAGTTCGAACTCTGGTTTCAATTCAGAACTTGGAAGTGAAATTTTGATAGCTGGACCAAAAAGTAAGCTCAAATGTATTGTTAATTCCATTCAGCTATCTGATTAATCAACTGTCACATGTGAGGATCTCTGTGATACATGGGATATGTATCCCTGTGGGTCTCTTTGATGTTCCCACCAATCAGGATATGTGTGTGTGTTATATGGGTATGCATGTGTACACATATACTCATAATTATACATGTGTATGAGTACACAATACACACACATACATACGTACATGTACATGTACATATGTACGTATGTATGTGGATGTGTATGCATTACACGGCGCATGTGCATACATTTATACATTCGTACTGTGACAATTGATGCTCTTGAGGTTGAAGAGCTTATTCAAACTAGGAAGGCCTTTAGCTGAGGCTCCTTACAAGTCACCCAGTACTGTATAGCCAGTGCATATTCTGTATTAGGACAAAAATAGTAAAAATTTGCAGTGACAATCTCTCTTTTATAGCTACTTTGCATGTGTAGATTTTTTCATATTTATTATTTGTCTGTATTTATCACACCTTTGCTGCTATATATTACTTGTACAAGTTTTATTTGCTGTTCTATTTTAAACTGCTGTGCTGGTTTCTTCCATTCGTTCCAGCCCAGATCGATGCCGTTGGAGAGAAGCAGAAGCCCTCACCCGCCCCGAGGAAGAAGAAACCATCCAAAGAAGTACCACAGGCAAAAGTAGGGGAGGGTGACAGCACGGGGAACAGTTTCACAATTAACTTTAGTGATGCTCGCGAGTCTCAAGATGGAGGTGAAGTGAAGAAGACTCCACATACCAGTGCTGACACTCCTGGGAAATCCCTACCGTCTTCCAATAGTAATTCCCCCGTTATTGCTCTTCCCCGCCCACCACCCGGAGGTGGGAGGAGAAGAGGGAGACCCTCAGGTGGGTTCACAGTCAACCATGGTTGCTATGCTTGCATTATCTTCAGTATGATCCATCAGATATACTGTACATACATATGTACATACATACATACACTCACTCATAATGTATGGTAAATTCTTGTTAATCCGCCTCTGCTTTGTTCACCAAACCTTTCAATCCACCACAATTTCCCAGCACCAATATAATGTGCAAGTACCAATGAATATCCAGTTAATCCACCAAACTTGTTGATCCACCATATTCTTTGAAAACGAATTGCGGCAGATTAACAAATATTCACTCTATATGTAATAGTTGGCTTAAATGTGAATAGCTAAATATCAAGATCATCTTACAAGGGTCACACACACTGAACATTTCTGGTCACAACGACACACATGTTACGTACATATATACTCAGTTGTCAGGCGTGTGTGCTACCCTGGTATTGATTGTCATTCCAATTCACAGATAGCCCACTAATATCCCTCAAGACTCCAACTCCTCCACCAAATGAACCATCTACTATCATTCAAGATTCACCTGGTCCTGTTAAGAAGATATCCCCATCAAATTCATTGCAAGTATGTGTGTGTGTGTGTGTGTGTGTGTGTGTGTGTGTGTGTGTGTGTGTGTGTGTGTGTGTGAGGGGGTTGTATTCGTTTGTTTGTATTAGTTTGTGTTGGGTATGTGTCAGTCATGTATGTGTATGATTGAGTACAGCATATACAGTAACTCAGTAAATGATGTAGGTCCATGTGTATGTCTGACCATATGTATGTACATATGTGTTGAACCATGGACTTGATTACTGTATCTATGTACAAGTGACAGCTCTTCACAACGTCTCATTTCAGACGGTTGTTCCTCGAGCGGTGTCATCTAACAGTATCACATCTGTTGGGTCAGGGACAGTTCCAGTTAACTTGGAAAGCCAATCTACGTCAACCCCCCAACCTGCTCCAACTATTATTGTCAACCCCTCCTCGTCCACACCCCAACAAGAATCTAAGCAGACGTCTTCTTCTTCAGAACCTGTTCCTCTTGCACTAGCCTTCATTGAAACCGCTAATGTCATATTTAAAGGCAGTGATCTATCAAAGTGGGTTTGAGTGTCCGTGTGTATGTGAGCGTATGTGCTGGGTGTATGTGGGTGTATGTGAGCGTATGTGTTGGGTGTTGTGTGGTGTGTGTTGTGTATGTGTGCGTACATGTGTTGTGTGTGGGTGTGTTTGTATGTTGTGTGTGTGGTGTGTGTGTTGTGTGTGTGTGCATACATGTGTTGTGTGTGGGTGTGTTTGTATGTTGTGTGTGTGGTGTGTGTGTTGTGTGTGTGTGCATACATATGTTGTGTGTGGGTGTGTTTGTATGTTGTGTGTGTGTGTGTGTGTGTGTGTGTGTGTGTGTGTGGGTGTGTTGTGGGTGTGTATGGGTTTGTGTGTGGTGTGTGTGTTGTATGTGCATACATGTGTTGGGTGTGGGTGTGTTTGTGCATATCATTTCAATCTGTATTATCTTTTATACACATTCTTGCCTACTTGTAGGGCTATGGTCAAAGTGTCTGGAGAATTGGCTGTTTCATTTCCCTCGTCCTGTGTGGGTCAGCTACTGATTCATGAAGAGTTCAAATTTGTACTCATTGGAGACCTGAGCAAACTGAGGAATGTACTGCACAATACACAGTTTGTGCTGAAGTATGTGAACCTGCATGAGTGCCTGTGTTTGTTTTGTATGAGTAATCGTGTGTGTGTGTGCATGCGTGCGTGCGTGTGTGCGTGCGTGCGTGCGTGCGTGCGTGCGTGCGTGTGTGTGCGTGTGCGTACATAAGTACATGTTTATAGATATGGCTTTGTGACATACTGTACAGACACTACATACATAATATGTGTGTATGTACATAATACTTGTGTATCTAATGTATTGCTGTACTCCCATTGACCCTAAAGGGAATCAAAGGACAGTGCTGAGTACAAGTTTGATATGGAGAAACTGTTCATGAATCTGAGTCAGAAACTGGCTGAAAATCCTCAGGCTACGTACAACAATCTGCTAGCTTTGAAATATGAAGTAGGTTCACTGCCTCCCTGGGCAGGGCCATGCACAATACTTTGGCATTAATCCACTGTAATTAGTGATTTTAATGGATTATTCGAATCATTTTTAAGTACACTAATGGTAGTGGTAGAATAACGATTATTCACTATACACTGCACACACAGCACATTCTATTGTGCTGTGTCTTCCAGTTGATCAGCATCTGACCAATCATTTGCTCTCTACTCTTCCTCAGGTCAATGTTCCTCCAAGTTCATTTCCGATTCAGTTCAGCTGCTGCTGGACCAAAGGGTCTTCAGAGGACAAGGCAAGAGTGGACTATGAGTACACCTCTGAAGGAGTACAGTCTGATGTCACCCCACCCCCCATACAAGGGGTAATTTTGACCCTTCCTGTGGAGGGTGTAGTGGGGAAGGTAGCAACGGAGCCGTTAGGTGCATGGTGAGTGTGTTGGGGAGTGACCCACAGTGTGTGGCAACCTCAGTAGTGGGAACATGGCACAGTCCAACAGTTGAAGACCACCCCACATGCGCAGGGGTGTTCCGTGATGTCACTGATGTTGCATCTTAGAATACAGCAGTCGTGTACAATAGCAGCGGATAACAGAGATCATGATGTGTGTGCAGCCCATATGATAATAATACTACATATAATATGCACACTAGCAATAATTTGAATGTACGTACAAACATACATTGTGTATCATCAGGCTATATCATACAATAGTGTGTGTGTGTGCGTGCGTGCGTGCGTGCGTGTGTGATACATATCTTCCTATGTAATGCATGTGTGCATGTTGTGTACTCATGTATGAGCCCTACTGACTGCTCTCATGCAACAATAATATCATGGTGTTTTGGATTATGGTCTATCTGACCAGACATGTAAATGGTACAATGCCCCAGTCCTTAGTGCTGACTGCTCACAGGTTACTTGTTGTGCACACACACACAGGTCAGCAGAGCACAAGAAGGTGGTGTGGAAAATACCTCATCTATCAGTTGGGCAGAAAGGTATGTGAGTGGATGGAGCTAACACCCCTGTCCATATGCAGACACACTATAATTGTTCGATGTAGCACTTCGGTAATTGCGCATACTACAAATCCTCTTATTTCATAGGGTCTGTGGAAGCCACTTTCCATCACCAAGATGATGTTATGTTGAAGCCTTCCAATGTTCAAATTCAGTTTAGCAGTGATGCCATTAGCATGTCCGGACTGGACCTGAAGGTTCCTTCCTCTGCTTACAAGATATCTCTTCTGAAGAAAAAGGTGTCGAGTGGAAGATATGAATCAGAAATATTGTTTGAGTAATTATTGTTTTTTCACTCAGACTGACTGTATTGTAACATAAAATTAAAGTCATATTATTATTATTATTATTATTATTATTATTATTATTATTTTAAAGTGTGTTGTATTATTGTATGATAATAATCAATTCCAATATATGTATTATTACAATAATAACTATTATGATTATTTATTTTAACTTTACCATAATAATATTATACTATATCAGTAATATTTTACTGTATGTATATATAAGCTATATATATTATCTAGGTTGCAACATTTTACTATTACATGTAGGCGCTGCAGGGTACTCGTACATGACTGTTAAACGTTATTAATTATTGCCAGGGAAGTAAATAAAAATGGCGCCCGAGTCATCATGTTACGTCATGCGCCCGTTTATGACGTCCGCGAGACCCGAAGGTCAACGGTCAGATCTAGTTCCGAGACTTTTCTGTCACGCGGTGCGCGTATAGTAAAGTACAACCATAGATCGAAGGAGTATGAATTCGGGAACTTCTAACAGGAATTGTGGAGTTTTGTGACGTATTATATCACCCTTCCTGGTTAGTTTTTACAAGTGTTATCATATCTCCTATTAAATCCGTGAGTTATGCACAATAATCGAATTGCTTGTTTTCATTTCAACTTCCGGTAGCGGGAGAACCACGTTATTATTACCATGTTGAATATAATTATTATATATATCAAATAGTCATGTGGTATAGGTGGCAATTAACAGTGGGATAGAGAAAAGACCTCGAACACGGGGTTTTAGACCATACGTACATAGGAGTACGTACTACATAAGAGTTCTTGCGTACGTAATATGGAAGACCCGGCAAGGTAGGGTTAATTGGTTGTTTGAAATTAGGTGAGTACCCAGGGTTGGGAATTCCGGCAAGAAAAGATGTGATAGCTGCATGGAATTGCAGCTTTTGAGCTCGTTTACGCTTTGCACTCGTCCGATATAGATATAATAAATGGATAATTCAATCAACACACATAGCTTGTACCAGTAGTATAATAATACTAGGTAAAGATATTCATGGGAGATAGTCATTAGAGGGAACATGACCCTCTGCCATGATCATTGATACACAGTTGAGGTCAACTCTTGACATAGCGGCAAAGTTGCTGGATCGTGAACCTCGAATGGTGGTGATGGCAGATCTGAGGAGGCTGAATTGAATCCTACATCTTATTAGGTTCATCTTATTGCATCTTTCAGGGGCTGGCTGATGACTCTTGATGTGGCATGTAATCGGTCTCTGGTGTGATATTGAAACTGAGCCCTCCTAGTCAGGCAGGCAGGGCAAAGAGCTTCCTTTCTATGTCGTTGATGTTACTCTTGCCTATTATCGCAGGGATAACTTTGTGTCTAATAACTTCTTCAATTGGCTGCTGAATCTCACTAATGTTTTTAGTTGTTCTAGACAGATAGGACCATCTGTGTTTGAGGCCTTGGTTCAGCACACAATCTATGAAATTTTCATTACTGATGGTTGTGCTGAGGTATTTCTGACGTCATAATGTTAACGTTGTCTTTATGTTAGCATTACTGAAGACCTGCATAGCCTCTTCATATCATAAACATTTTCTTTGACTAGAAGCCAGGTCTTTGATGAATTGGCATAGTAGGCACATACACTAGTAAGATGGCTTCTGTAGTGTCTTCTTCATAGATTTCATTTAGAGCATGTATGGATGCTCCACATCCTAGTCTGTGACCAATGCATTATTGAAGTGATCCAACTGCTTCTCTAATGTCAGAGCATGTCACAGAGAGGATTGCTTTGCTAATGATGCAACGAGGCACTTCTCCAATGCCGACCAGTCTTACCCCCAGACATTTATCGAGGGCCACGAGCCTGCCTGCTACCTAGGGCTTCAGGGGCTCTGGATCAACAAATAAGCTGCCGAGTCTTCTTGTGATCTTTGCCAAAAATGGCCGATTTTGAACATCAAGAATTAGAAATTGGACTAGAATTTGTGCGCTGAAGTTTCGTCAAATGTAAAAGCTTGAGCGAAGGTTGATCTGAACCCAGGAAAGATGCCCAAGTAATTCGAATGCAGGTGCGGGGGCAGCAGCCTCATGAGTTTTTGAACTCCGATTACTTGTTTATTCAATTGTGATTTCATTTTCAGCTGGAATCAAAATTGATAGACTAAGTTTAAATCAAAAATTGGACTAAGTATAAACCTTTAGTGTTAATGGCGTGCGGTTATAGGTCTTTGCAGTTGTCAGTTAATTAGCTAATACTCATGATGGCTATCCATACATGCAAAGTAGTATACTATGTACTTTTTTAGTTCAGGTGCTTACACGAGTATTTTTCTACAAACAATTGTTGGTATAATATTTAATAACAGTTGTGGCCAAGACTAATTTATGTATAAATCTTAAAAAAATTGATAATTATTCTGTATGTTGTAGTGTTATAATGTACTTATTCTGTTTGTATCTTTCTCATCAATTATTGTTAGAATGGCTCAGAGCAGTCCAGTGGACAAGGATCTGTGTACTCTCCCTCCTAAGGTCTGTTTCGTCAATCAGTACCGTTATGTGTGCAGACGGTCTTTAAATTGTGTGTCTGCTGTTATAATTACTGTGTTAAATCTACATATGTATGCAGTCTAATATAAAATACTATACATAATATAGTATTTTATGACATTCTTATTACATAAGACATACAATGTTCTCTGTGTGTTATATTGGTATTATGGCATCCCATGTTGTAATGTACTTATTATAATATTGTGATAGTATGCTTATATCATGGAATGCTTATTTTGTATGGTTATTATAGTTGATCTATTCATTGGAAGCCATATTGATTTTTACTACTACACAAAGGTGATCGGAAATACATACTCAGTCTGTCTAAAGCTTTGTCAATGCAATGTCGTGCTTATGATAACTAGGCGTGCACTACGTGCAGAACCTCACTGCTACCATAGTGGGTTAGGTGAGGTACACTTATTTAGACTGGCCTCCCCAGTCCAAATAAGTATACGTACCTAACCTACTATAGTTACATCCACAAAAAAGGAGGAACGCAACCGAAACATGTAGAATCGCCTGGCATCTTTCCAGACCAATGACATCATACACCAATGGCTGCCAAAATGGACATCATCATGGCTGATCAATTCAATGGCCCGAAAGACGATTCAGCGAACCCTGCTCCCATGATGATTAAAATCAAAAATTGCTTACTGCAATTTTTGAAAATTGTCCTGTTCATTGTTTCATGACTTTTGATGGACATTTGCTCGAAAATCTGAGACCGTGAGTGAACAAAACATAAGTGCTCTATTTGTCCATTTTGTGTACCCCACAGTCGACCACAAACGAAATTGTCCACGTCACTTCGTAGCACATACATGCTCCCTTCCAACTGGGCAGACGAATCGAGACTGGATGCGCTGACGGGCTGGCAATTTGCACACAAAGAAGTCGCATGTTGGCCAAAATACCAAAATTTGTGGGCCCAGAACAATCAAGTGTGTTGGCCTAACCTCGATTGGACTCCCCTATTGAACAGAAACAATTAACCTCGCTAAACCACTCGGTAATAATATAGTATAACTTTGAGGAACATACCTCCCTGAGTTTCAATTTCTTATGCATATGCTCCACCTTCAAGTTGTTGAATTATGTAACCCAAATATAGAGCTATGGTGGTCAACTCTGCTTATTGGCATACAGTTGTCAAATATAAGACTACTGCAGACCTTTTCCACCATGATAAGAACATGCATGAGCAGAATAGATCTTGATAATAAGATTGCACATACACACTTAGATCTATAATGTATTCTTTGTTTTTACAACCAATAGTTGTCTTCTATCTCTTATAGGAACCCATTGGAAATATAAATGAAGAGCTATTGTTAAACATAATCCAATTTGTTCATCCTATATTGCAATTGAGTGAAGAATGTACAGAAGATTCTGAGACTCAAAAGAGCAGCAGTGAAATTGTACTGTACCAAGGAAGCCACCGTTATCCCATAGGACCACCACGAGTTCCTCCAATAATTTCTTTCTACAGTGTACTCAAATCAGCCACTTTTACCCGTCGAACATTTGATAAGAAATATCGTCACATTCGGGGAGAAGGGATGATTGATCTGCAATTGTCACGAGCTTCATGGGAGAGCATTCAAGCCAATCCTCGCGTACATCCTCTACTGAAATGTATGCATTTTTCCTGGGGTGTTGCAAGTTCTCCGGAGAATCTGGATTATATCCTGAAGACATGGAAAGACATCTCTCAACAATTGATTAAAAGTAATAGCCTTGAAGTCGGAATTCTAATGGGTTTGTATTTAGTAGCCTGGACCATATACAACCGTGCAGAATATGGACACCTTCCCAACAACTCAGAATGTATTCATTTTCCAGGACCACTGAAGATTACACTCAGCAAGGAAGGAGCTATGAAGCTTATCGATTACTGTATTGAAAAAATGGAGTTTATGTCAGAGTATGTTCGCAAGCCTTACTTTTACATCACAAAGCTTCGATGGCAGTTTGAATACAAGCGTTTTATGGGCAATCTTGGCGAATCTGAAGCCCATACAATTTTGAAGGGTCTCGATGAAACTGTTCAGCTGTGCAACTCATTTGAACAAGATTGGGCGAAGGATGAGCACTTATTCGGAATTTTAGTCAGTGTAGTAAATCAGAAGATAGAGATAGCTCTCTATTTTCTAAATAGGCTTCAAAATAAGGATTTGTATCATAGCCTTAAGGATGAAATTGATGGTAATCTGATAAGGCTTAATAAATACTTCAAAAATAAATGTTCTAGTATCTCAACATACGAGGAGGGTTGGCTGTACAGTGTTCAATCAAAATACTATCGAATGATTGGTAAACATTCAGAAGCACGGCATTACGCCGCTCGTTCAGCTCATCGTTTCCTGGAGTCTGGTCGTCACTGGAGAGCAGTAGAGGAAGCACGGCACAGTGAAGATAAAAAACTTGTCGAGTACTGTGAATCACATGTGCCTAAGAAAGGAGGCTCAAAGTAGCATCAGAGACTTGTATTTCATACAATCAATATTCAATGTTATCCTACATGGACCACTGAATTATTCACATTTTAGCCTTTTATTTAAACGTAATTATTTTTTGTAATTTTGTAACTTGTAATCAAGTAACCCATCTCTTCACCACAATAATTTGTCTCACCAATATATGGACTATTTATCTTTTGCAATCTAGTGACCTATACTGCCATGTACAAACATGCAGTATAATAAATATTCACACATCAGCCACCTCATGACCATTATGATATTCCCATGCATATGTGCATGGTATTGTATATTTACAGTACAATCTTACATGTTATTACATTTTTAATTGCAGTTAAATTTTGCTAATATTATTACATGTGTAACTATATGTAACTACCTTATATTATTTATTATGCTAATCGGTATTATAATAATTTCATGTAATGTATTGTCGGCATATACGTATATGGCATAATATTACAATATAATTATAATATTACACTGTACCCTGTGTATTTAGTGATATAATAATCTGTATTATCTGGACCCTAAAGGCTGTGCTGACTGGTGACAAAAATGATATCTTGCTGGTTACAGGTCACCACTATGTCAGTAGCACCTCCAGAGAGATGCACATGCATGGATACATGAGATTACTATATATATGTCATATGCATATGGACACTAGGGAGTGAGGTCATCTTAGTAAAGCAGGTCTGTAGGATGTCAAGATATGTGGTATACATACATAGGATATTATGGGCTACCATGTGTCAAAGGATACTAGCTAGTGGGGTTGTAGTGAGCTGCCATATTTTGTGTTGAGCAATAAAAGTGAACAGGAAATTTTTTGTGACATCTGAAAATTTTGTATTATCTGGTTTCAGGTTATCTGGGACATTTTATATGTATTTTATATGTAACAAATTATCCATCATTACCCTTCTCTACCAGTTTCGGATTCAACTCCAGTTCAAACTCCAGTTTCAATTCTGAACTTGGAAGTGAAATTTTGAAAGCTGGACCAAAAAGTAAGCTCAAATGTATTGTTGATTCCATTCAGCTATCTGATTAATCGATTGTCACATCTGAGGATCTCTGCGATACATGGGATATGTATCCCAGTGGCCATGGGTCTCTTTGATGTTCCCACCAATCAGGATACAGGCACAATGTCATAATTATTTTGTGCATTTTATGCATATACATGTGTACACATACACATAATTATATTATATGTGTATGCTATGCTATGCTCACATTATCTTCAGTATGATCCATCAGATTATAATATTGTTCAAGATTCACCTGGTCCTGTTAAGAAGATATCCCCATCAAATTCATCGCAAGTGTGTGTGTGTGTGTGTGTGTGTGTGTGTACGTGTGTGTTTGTGTGTGTGTGTGTGTGTGTGTGTGTGTGTGTGTATGTTTAGGTTCGTATGTGTCAGTCGTGTGTGTATAATCAAGTGCAGTATATACAGTAATACAGTAAATGCTGTAGGTCCATGTATATGTCTGACTATACATACGTCAACCCCCCAACCTGCTCCAACCATTATTGTCAACCCCTCCTCGTCCACACCCCAACAAGAATCTAAACTTCTTCTTCAGAACCTATTCCTCTTGCACTAGCCTTGATTGAAACCGCTAATGTCATATTTAAAGGCAGTGATCTATCAAAGTGGGTTTGAGTGTCTGTGTGTATGTGAGCATATGTGTTGTATGTTGGGCGTTTTGTATGTGTGTGTGTGTGTATGTGTGTGCATGTGTGTGTGTGTGCATGTGTGTGTGTGTGTGTGTGTGTGTGTGTGTGTGTGTTGTGTGGGTGTGGGTGTTTTGTGTTTTGTGTGTGGATGTGTTTGTGTATATATCAATTAATTTGACATTTATTATCTTTTATACAAATTCTCCCCTACTTATAGGGCTATGATCAAAGTGTCTGTATTATTATAATGTTATTATTATTATTCATTTTAACATTGCCATAATAACAATAATTGTTATAGTTATGTTTAACTGTATGTGTATTTAAGTTATATATCTGTGTACATGGGTTACAATAATTTACTATAATATATGCACCTGGGCAGCTATTTTCCTCCATCCAACTATGTATATGCACAGTATATAGATTTAGCTATAATGATACTCATGATGGTTATATTCATACATGTACAGTACGTATAACAATTTACTACTTTAATTGCTCACAACTCCTAGCCTGCTAGTACATATAAATTGATTCAGGTGTTCATGAATATTTCTATTATATGCATGAACATTTAACTGTTTGTATATGATAAATGACAGTAGTGGCAATTTCTCTGTGGGTATCATCTGCTCCTGCAAAAACTGCATTATATATATATATATCCTGCAAACATGGAATGACTTCTCAACAACTGATTAATAGTAATAGATTTGAAATAGGAATTCTGATGGGTTTGTAAGTGGCTACCATAATATGATAGGTTCAAATCAGAAGCACAAAATTGTGTTCAGATAATTATTGGCAGGTGGAGACACTCATGTACATGGCTAGTCTCTTCTTGGAGTAGCAAACTTAAGAGCCAAGGGATTGGTATGCGAGGGATTGAATCAAATAATGTCATGCATGCAAGACAATATTAATATCAAAATGCAATAGAAAAATCCTCTGAACTAGGAACTCATGGGCTCTTTGGTAACTGTGTCTCCATGTCATGTCACTAATATATCAGTTTTATAGTTTACTTGCTGAGTGACATATACAGGCATGATTTTATTTATCCCATTACCAATGGCGGCCATATTATGGTAGGCGGGACTGGATATTATGTACTAATAGTACATGACATTGTGGATAAGTACTCGGCCGGTTCGGACTGGAAGGAATTAACACCCACGCATAACCGCAACATTGTTTCAATTTTTTGCGTCGTTCTGCTGCACTCCGATTCTTGTTCTTGGTGTCTTTAACAGGTCAGTCCTTTAATCGAAGACAAAAACAACAACTAACAAGAATTATTGGTTAGGTGGGTAACTTTGCATGTACATATAATCCGGTGAGAGTTATAATTATTAAGTGTAAATCGATTTCAATTTCTGAATCAAACGCAAAGATCTAGGACTATCGACGGGTCTAACGGGGTGTGGTATGCCTTGAAGACTACTGTGACCATTTCTGTGGCATTGTAGGTTTTATTGAACGTTTCTCGTATAGTAAAGTACAGACTACTGTAACTGTTACAGTTATCTTGAATTGGTTGCCTTTATAGTCTATCAATCTTATCTATGGATAAGCGTCTTTCAATATCGAATAGCCTTCTAATGATATTACGTACTATATCAGACTCGAATCATTTCAGTTCTCACACATCTGCTGTTTGTCACCTCAATTTTAGTTCCTCACTATAATAGTTGGAGGCACTGATCTACATTAATATAGTATTAAATACGATAGTCTCAGAAGGTGACTCTCTCTCTCTCATATCCACTTTATAGCCATTGCATCCTCATGCACCCACATTCCACCAACTCGCTGAAAGATGAACGGTGACCACCGTATTGAGAAGATGTTGAACATTCAAGTGGACTCACAAATGCATGAAGAGCCAATTGAGGTTAGCCTCTGCTGACTGTATTCATATTTATAAATGTACTAGAACCTGTAGTTTGAAGAAAGCTGAAATGCCATGCAATACTGTACTACGTACTAGTGATTTGTCATGCAGGTACTATTATGTACTTAATATGTGAGAACTTGTCCAGGGGTTGTGCTGTGGAATTTGTTTGTTGCTTTACAAACAGTAATTTTGTCTTCCCTGTAGCAAACCAGTGTTGAAGGATCCGGAGGTACTGTGACATCAATCGTGGGACACTACGACAATGAGCAACAAGTTTTTTACCCCAAAGAATGCACAGAGTACGGTGTGAGTCAGGACGTCAGCAGTAAAATGGTGACAGGACGATCCGCTTTACCCTGCATTGCCCTGCGCCCAATGCGAGGTCCACGGATGATTTGTTTTCTGAATGATGTCCTCAAATCAATTTATTATGGCCCTCATAGAGAAACATTCGCTGTGAGATATCAGCATATGCGAAGAGTAGGGGGGGCTAATGTTCATATGTCACAGGAGTTTTGGAGGATCATTTGGGCAAAGCAAAATGAGGATCCTCTCATTCAAAGCATGTACTTTTTTAGTGGAATGTTGAGTGCTCCAGATAATCTTGAATATGTCTTGGAAACATGGGGAAAACTATCTGAAAAGCTTAATAGGTGTAACAATCCTAAAGTTGGGAGCATGTTTGCTCTCTACTTGGTAGCCTGGACCATACGAAACTGGGTGGGGGAAAATGGCTCTCATCCGGAACTCTCCGATTGCATTCCACTGCCTTACCATACACCAATTCCCATTCCCCGTACCAAGGAAGGAGCTATGAGGCTCGTGGCGTACTGCATTGAAGAAACAAAGGACATAATTAATTTTGTTTTGACGCCCTATTTTTACATAACTGTGCTTCGCTGGAAGTTTGAAATAGAGCGGGACTTGGGCACTCTTAATGAAACTGCAGTTTCCTGCTTTTTGAAAGGCATTGATGAAACATTTGAAAAATGTTGGTCCCTAAATAAAGATTGGATGAAGGCAGATGCGTTCGGTGCCATGGTCAGTGCAGTTAACTTGAAAATTGAAATTGCTCTCTATTACAAAGAAAGGGGACAAAATGACAAATTTCGCAGCATCAAAGGGAAAGCTATGCGTTTTCTAAACCCCCTTAATGAATACTTCGAAGATAATCACTCTCTAATTACAATCTATGATTGTGCCTGGCTGTTCAGTGTTCGATCCAAATGTTTTCGCATAGATGACTACGAAACAGAAGCACGACATTGCGCTGAGCACTCTGCTCGTAATTACCTCAAAAGTAGCCGTTACTGGAGAGCAGTAGAGGAAGCCGAGCTCAGTGGAAATATGACACTAATCGAATGTTGTAGGAGAGCATGTCCCCAATCTGAATTGAGTTGAATTATGCCAACTAATACGAATATAATAAATTGTGATGTACATGCTGAATGGTTAATTTTACTTGTTTGTATTGTCTGTATGTGTGAACAACAGTACTACAATGTAGTCATGTACAACGAGTACAGAAACTGATCAAACAAACACCTCACCATTACAAACTATTATGGTACAGTAGTTATGTGTATATACTTTACATTTGTATGACTGTGCGACATGTACATTAAATTTCCTAATATTATACATAATTACATAATAATACTTTTTGTGCAATTAGTATTGTATCTTTGTGTGTACAGCAACAGCAGCATATTATATATGTATGCAGCTAATATGTATATTGAATGTTTAATCAATTATATAGACTGCTCTTTATAAAGTTATAATAGTTAATAAAAATAATTACATTGCAATTTCATGTATGTATACTTATATTGTATAATATTATTATAATACTATTAATTTGCATAATTAGCTGTTAGGCGAGGTGACTAATTGGAATGTGAAGGTTTAGTGTAACCACAGTATCTATAACAGGTTATTTTATATATTGTCCAATTATTATTTAACTGCTATCCGGATTTGCAGCTGTTTTTATCACATTATCAGATAGAAACAAAAAACATTGCTTGTTTTTTTGTCAATTCTTGAGTGATGAATCTCATCAATGGCTTTAAACTGGCTCAAACTGAAGAAGCCAATAAAATGTTGACCCATAATTAGGTTAAATTCCAGCCAATATCTAATTATGGACATGTCGACAATTGACCACTTTATTGTCAACTCAGACTCACGTCTGCACAATGTCCTGAGATGTTGGCAAAAAAGTTCAATTGTTTGTTTATGGGTATGTGAGGGTCACTAATTAGTTCACTCTACCTGTGTAGGGTCAACTAATTCGGTGACCCTACCTGGATTCATGCTTGTTTACTGTAAATGTGTGAAGCAGCTGATAGAAATGTATAACAAAGCACAAACCCTATACTGTTAAATAATAATTGGAAGGTATATAAAATAACCTGTTCAATGTATATACACAGAATGTCATGTAACTGGTTGTATTGTAGGAGAACTTTTGAATTTGTCCTTATCCTTCACCTTTCACCACCCATACTCACTGCTTACTCCTCACCCCTCACCCCTCACTCATAGCCATCACCCTTCACCACTATCATCTTTCCTATTGGTAGGCTACACTTAATTTACAGCACAGTACTAGTGTGGGTGTCTCACTATGATCTGGTCTACTTTAGTCTCCATGAACCATCATAATCAGTGAATGTGTGTGTATGATTGTGTATACGTGTGTGCAGATATGCATGCATGCAATATTACACACATACAATACACCCAAAACACACACACACACATACATACACACAACAGTACAGTCTATAATGACAGGGAGATCTCAACATGCATATGTGGTTAGATTTGGAGGTTCACTCTGCACAGCTGAATCCCATAAGATCTGAAGTCCCAACAAAAATATTATTATGATATGCCACACCCAAACTCCAATATACCACACTCCTTTATATATAATCACACTCCTCAGCAATCGTGACACACACGCACGCACGCACGCATGCACACACATTACCAGTAAATATCTTGATGTACTGGTGTATAGCTACTTTACCTAGGCTAGGGAGTAGGAATAACCACAGGAATTCGAACTCATATAGCTTCGTGGTTCAACAGTCATGCCATTTGCCCGCTTGAGTTCATAATGAATAATAAGATAACTGACAACCCTGGGAAAACAGTTCTAGCTATTATAGGTGGAGTCGTTGGTATCGCGTTAGTAGCGGGGATAATAGTCATTCCCACAGCAGTAGTACTATCACAGAATGAATCACCAGCTGTTCCTGATAGTGCATTTGTGGTCGCAAGAGGTAGGGCAGGAGCAGTTGCGACGGACGACAAGAGGTGCTCTGAAGCCGGGTTGGAGGTTCTCAAACTGAATGACAGCAACGCTGTGGACGCTGCCGTGGCCAGTCTCCTCTGTCTTGGAGTGGTGAACTTCCAGAGTAGCGGAATCGGTGGAGGATTGATGATGCTCGTGGCCAAGAAGAACACAAGCTCTCCAGAAGGATACACTGTTACAGTCATTGATGCCCGAGAAGTGGCTCCTAGTTCAGCCCGGGAGGGTGATTACTTGCCAGTGAATGCGAGTGGGAAGAATATTCATACGCAGACAGGTTAGATCAGTGCACGGCCATGGTTTCACTGATATTTTATCAATGTAGGGTAAAGCGAAGTAACTTGGAACACCAGGGGTAACGCAGCAATCGATACTAGTCTCGAATCGGCGCTTCTGATAGGTTCGTGTTATGTTACTGATCTGCATAGGTAGTGATTCCAAGACACTTGTAGCTGCTTTTAGGGATTAGAACGTAGTCAGAAGATACCCATTCCAAGTATAGGTCTTCCATACCATGGATCTATGTTCCAAGTAATCCCCGCTTTATACGCCCACAGCCCACAATATATATTCTCCGAGATAGGGATCACCGTTGACCCCGAGGTCAACGGTGAATGAGTTCGCGGTGGAGTATATGGGCAGCCTTGGGGACGTTGCGTTCAAGTTTCGCATTCTATTGCAATTGTAGCCGAACGTAAGGCTTTAATTTCTTGAAAGAACATCTGATTCACTTACCAACGACGGGAAATAGGACCAAACTAGTTGAAATTTGCCATCGGTAGAGTAGGCCTGAGAGAGTCTCCTAACAGCAGATCAGAAGTTAGTTAACGGTTATCTAATATGCGTTCTATGGGGACCTATAGCTATGCGTATAACTACCGAACGGGATTGCGTCTAGCCCAAGGACGTCACTCTCTCGTCTATCCAATGGCAAGTCTTAAAACTTCGGGGTTTGATCGATAGTGAGGCCTACGAATACCTTTGCTTCAATTGTGCACTCGAAATCCTTAGTTTCAAAGCTACTCTTTCAACTGGTTGGGCCTTGTTTCCTGTCATTATCAGGACCATGGTCATAATCTAAATCGGATCAATCTTACTATTATACGACACGATCCCCTTGCCATTTCTTGTCGCTTCTCTTCGGGTATTGCTTGCGATGGTAGCAGGGTGTTCTTGGCTGAAGAAGTGAACTAGAGCGGTAAATGACAATGGTCCCTGGTTTGAATCCAGGCAATAACGGATTTTCCTGCACCCCCTGTTAGCACGAGAAGATGTTGAGAGAAGAAAGATCAAGGGCAATAAACGTTTGAATCAAATTGTATTCCACTATTATAATATTAATTATCAGACATTCGAATTTTCTGTTATAAATCTGTGTTGTTTATATATCATGTGCATTGTAAGTTTCCAGGACCTGTAAGAAAATCCACATTGTGAGTGCAGCGTTTCAGCTTGACAAACGAATGATCTGTCTAGTGTGCCCAAGCTAGGCCGGCCTTTTGAATTTGAAAGTCCAGATCCGTTTTTCAATTGAAGAAATCTCATTTCTGCTACTGAATCACATGCAGCTGGTAATAATTTGTGTTCCATTCGCATTGAATTCCCATTTGAATTAATTTATGTTGTTGAAACAAGAAATTTGAGTTCAAAACTCGTGGGGCTGCTGCCCCCACACTTGAATTACTTGGACATCTTAGGTTCAGACTTTCGCTGAAGTTATTATGTTCGTTGGAGCTTCAGCGCACAAATTCAGAATCTATATATCTCTATCAATAATATTATGTATTTATATCTATCGGATGAGCGTTACATACCAGAAGTCAAAATGAAAACAATATAGGGTAGCGGATAAAAATTTCCTGATACTGTATAGTAAACTCACTCTATAGTCAAATATTCACAACTACATAACTTAGTCTATATAGGGTTGAAATTTTAGACTAAGTAAGTACATGCATTCATCTATTAATTTTAAACATTTATAGCTTCACCTCTGAGTCATAGTAAGTTTCAAATTGTTGAAAACAGATTTATGTATATCCAGGTACATTGTCTATTGCCATACCTGGAGAGCTGAGAGGAATGGAGATGGCATTGGATCTGTTCAGTATCAATACTCCAGACAAGAGAACAATGATCTTCGAAAAGGCCATCGAATATGCTGAGCAAGGATTTTCTCCTTCCTGGCATTTACTCAATGCCATTAAGGACAATACCGGTATTGTGAGATTCAACAAGAATCCCACATTCAGTTATGAGAACTTGAGGTACAACTTCTGAATGAATTTGATGCTCTGTGAAAATTGTACTACTGACTTAGGCCTTGAGTAAAACCATGTAGGATACTTGTACCATTGGCTATTATGAATACATTGAATCATTAGGCACATTTTGTGATTACAAAAGACTAGTGTCAAATTTGCAAGGATATTCCCTTTCTTGACTGACTCCAGCAACAGTCAATCTGAGTATCAAAAGTAGAAATGTTCACACTAGTAATGTTTGTGGGTGTCCTTTATTCTTCTTAGAATCCCCATTTTGTACATACACTGAGATCTGGCAGGTTGATAGATATGAAATTACATGCCAAGTTGTAAGCTATGTACTAGCTTAAAGTAGAAAAAGATAGTAGATCAATTGTTTACTACTCCTACAGCAAACCAAATATGGCTCGAAAGTTGGCTCATATTAAGTAGCAATTTGCCTCAAGGATGTTTGTCTTGACAATTGCAAGTTCTACTGTTACTGTAAGAATACTATCATCACCTATTATTATTTTTATTATTATTATCATAGTTGAAGGAAATGTGAATTGCTGTCTTATGTACAATGTCATAGAAAACTTATGACATTCAATGATAGTGAAAACCAAGATGAGGGGATGATAATCACACGAAAGACTTATGCAAGTACTCTCAAGAAGGTTAGAGACAACGGATTTCAAGAGTTCTACACTGGTGCCAGTGCTGTCTCCTTAGTGACCGATATCAACAATGCTGCCTGTATGGAGTTACCATCAAAATACTGCAGTTCTACTAGGATAACGATGGCAGACCTGCGATCGTACACTGCCAAAAAGAGGAACCCCCTCCAGTTTAACATTACTGGGTCTGCTAATGTGATGTACACTATACCTGCTCCTGCAAGTGGATCAGCATTGGCCCTGTTTTTGAAAATAATGCAAGGTATACATGATTGTGCTTGGTTATGTACGTATGTGCATGTGCACTACTATAGTATTGGGTCAGTACTATTATAGTTCGGGATGTTGATTGCATATCTCAAACAAGGTCGGGTTGCTATACAATAATATACATAAGTACTACACATGTAATGGTAATACGTTATCATAACAACATTGTTATCTATCTACCTTCCAATCCATTATTATACAGTATAATAGATATAAATTATATATAAATATATGAAGTAGTACATTATTTGTTGTTACAGTATAAAACCACAAATATCTAAACCCAACCTGTGAGTGAAGACTACCCAGAATGACCACTCACCTACAAATTCTCTGGCTCCAAAGTATTATAATACTCTGAACTCTTGCCATGTGTAAACACTGGATGAGTCAGTCCACAGTCCATGAACTATGGACTATGCATATACCTTGGACTGACTCAGTGAGTAATTCTGGAGAAAACAAACCATGCCGACTTCCAACTATGATTCTTTGCCACGTTCACTTCCTGAAATGAACCACATCTACTTTTTTAGCTTTTTAGCTTTTTAGCTTAATACTATAAACCCACTGACAAACCCAAACATAACAATGTAATGGAGGTGATAATGCAGCAATAGTAATGATAGTAATGAATACATTTACAGCGAAATTAACACAGTCTGCTAGTAGCTAAACATAGCCATGTTTAAAAAGGTTCAGTTGGTTCCTCCATTCGGATGTTAAGGTACAGGCAGTTTGAAGTAGTACCTGTATATGTCTTCAACTTTGACACTGGGCCAATTGAAACTGATACATCCCTTGACAGATATCAATAGCAATTGCCCATACAGTGGTGAGGTAGAGGAGACCCAGCAACATAAAATTTGTCATGAACATTTTCATTTCCTTGAGTTGTATAAAGATATTGCAAGGCTTTATGTTGGACTTAATTTGTAACTTCCCTGTTGGGCCCAGCTGCTAAAACAGAAAAGAATCCTGCTCCCCCTGTCATTTTCTGCCTTTCAGAAAGAGTCCCAAAAGTCCTTGCATCTTTCTACTGCTATAGCTAGAGGAATGTTTTGTATTGTCATTGAAAGAATTTCGCCAGACTGAGTGCCTTATGTGGTCAGAGATCAAAATGATCTCCCACCACAACAAATGACAAATAACTGTTATCGAGAATTAACCTCAATCGTCCCAAAAAGGGCATACACATTTTCCTTTGGATGTCCTGGTGTCATGGTAAATTTGATCCCCTGTTTGTTATTGGTACCCCTGAGTAAGATTCTTAGTAATATTGGCATCCCCAAGTTCATATCACTAAGTGATTATGGCATCCTCCAATACACCGGGTGTCTTGAAAAAAATTTCAGTCCTTCAAAGAGACAAACAAGCACATCAACTCTACTTACTACTTTTCACTCTTTATTTACTTTTCACACAAACGATTTAATTTAATAGCGTGGAGTGCTCTTTCCTACTTTTGTTACCATTGTACTACATATGGTGACTGTGGCATTTCCAGCACTATACGGTGACTGCCTCATAGTAATACACCATCTTGTTCATTCAAGAATATTCGCTTACTTCATAACGATGAGTCATGATGGTGCACTGAGAAGATGACAGGTTTTAAAGCGAGTTTGGTTGGTTCGAATCCTCGAGAGGGCAATTTTTTTATTTTATTCCAAATTATACACATTTACGTACATCACATACCTGTGCCAAAAAAAAGGATACTAACAAGCATAATGAAAACATTTAAAAATGATAAAGGAAGTAGGGATAACAAGCAAAAAAGGAAAGAACAAGGTAGGGATGAGAGGAATGAGAACACCGTCGGAGTGAGCAGCATGTCGGAATGAGAAGACTGTTGGAATAATATGACAATCCCTATATCAACAGCAGTTATTGCTCATCCAATACACAGTATTCTGTTTACAGCTGTTGATATAGGGATTGTTATATTCCAACAGTCTTCTCATTCCGACGTGCTGCTCACTCCGACGGTCTTCTCATTCCGCTCATCCCTACTTTGTTCCTTCCCTTTTTTTGCTTGTTATCCCTACATCCTTTTTCATTTTTAAATTTTTTTATTATGCTTGTTTAATAACCAGTATAGTGAAAAGCCAAGAATGATATAGTGAAGAGCCAAGAATGATATAACTGTATAATATGGGTGAAAAGGTAACTTAAAGGCTTAATACTTGGTCAATGACTACACCCCCAAACAACATTATACCAATGTATTAAATTCTTCCTGATCTGGGTTGTATTTATATATTTACAGGGAGAGTGTCACAAGGAGATAATGATACTGTAATCTATCACTACCTTTTGGAAGCTTCAAAATTTTCCAATTCCCACTTGATGAACCTTGGTGACCCAAAATTCAATCCAACTGCACATGTAGTGAGTGGATCTGTGTACATATGAGAAAACACATGCAAACCTTGCAAAGCAGAACACTGGAAGATTCACAACCATAGCATGAGCCTATAATAGTCTGTACATAAATGTGTGCATACACTATGTACATTGATATTTACACTATGTATGCTACCTACACTATATGCGTACAGCATGTACACCCACTCTGTGATTCTCTTTTGTAGACAGTTGATGAGGTAAACAGAGAACTTGGAAATATTTTGAAGAAACCAAATCCGGAATATGCACACCCTTGTGATGACCTGGAATACTATAACTACATGGCTGGACCCTCTGAATCTAACTTTGGTACTACCCATGTTGTCGTGGCAACATCTAATGGTGATGTAGTATCAGTGACATCAACGATTAATGACTATTTTGGCAGTGGATTTCTGTCAAGCTCAACCGGAGTGATATTGAACGATCAGATGGATGATTTCTATTTTCCAATTGAAGGTGAAAACCGCTTCCCTTACAACCATGTAGAAGGTGGAAAGAGACCTCTCTCTGCAGCAACTCCTGCCATCATGATTGATTCCAATGGCAACCTGAGGCTTGCACTGGGAGCATCAGGCGGTCGGAAGATCCCACCAGCCGTAGGCCAAGTAGGTACTCTAATACTAAAATGATGCATGCAGTACTAGCCTTTATAACTTAGACTACTAGACTGCTCTCTCCCTATAGTTCCATATATATGTATTAGTTATACCCTGCCTTTGCTGGGTACGTGGCGGATATACTTGAGTGTCAGGAAGCGATATACCGAGGGCGAAGCCCGAGGTTATCGCTTTTTGACACTCAAGTATATCCCCATGTACCCAGCAAAGGCAGGATATAACAAAATTATCTCCCGTCAAAACGATCGAAAGTATGTCCTCCAAAACGCTGCCCTCAGGACCCCCGAGGGTCCCATCGTCAAGATAGAACATGCGAAACTCTGACTTCAGCTGGAGAAGTATTGGCTGGATGGCTAGGCAGAAAAGCAGGGCCCGAGAAGTTCACCCTGCTGAACTACTTTGGCAGATTGCAGGGTTGTTTCGTGAAAGCGGAGAAATGATGGTGCTGAATAGCAGGTATAATATTATACAAAGGGAAAAATTTCAGGAACATACTGTCTGACCATTTCAAACATTTTATCTCTTCTAACATAATTAAAGGTGTTCTTAAAGTCAATCTTCAGCATAACATGGTCAGATGGTAAATGATCCAAATATACTAGCAGAATGGACAGCTGCTTCAGCACCATTGCTTGTCCCATATCCCAGCTGTACAGGAGCCAGCGTAGTACCCATACATTTGGAAATAGACATGCAAGCCAATTTAGCAACTAAGCAGCGCAGGATACAACCCACAGCAATGGGACGAACCCCTCCATCCTTCTTGTTTAGCGCAATAACAGAAGCACCAAAGAAGAAAGGGCAAACCTGCATATACACATAAACAATGTCTCTTTTCATTTCCAGATGACACAATGTGCAATTGGTATAGTTAAGAGGTATACCTTAACAAGGATGAGAGTACCAACAGCCGTACCTTGATGACCTGTTGTTATAATGTAATGAAATATACAAAACAGCTAGTGTCCTGATTGATTCTGTAGTGTCAAATCCCTTTGCATTAGAGGATAACTCTGTGTATACTATGTGTACCTATTCTTACATTTAATTTACATACACTTTAACAGTTACGGTAGTGGTAAATGACAACACCATAATTCTCTTAGTATACTTTACTTCTTAGAGTGCCTTCTTCATTGTAAACCGAGGTGAAAGTATTGATGATGGAATCCTGAGAGCTAGGGTGTATGCCAGTTTGGACGATAATATGGGAGGTACAAAAATTGTGGAGTATGTGGAAAAGTCTGGAGAGTACAGTTTGAGCCGTGAGATTCAGGATGAGCTCATGACCACCTACAGACATTACGGAAATTTCAGTGAATACGGTAATAGTGTGGTCCAGGTAATTGAATTGCAAGGAAGTACCTTTAGTGCTTATTCCGATCCACGAAAGCGGGGTGTGGCAGCTGCTTATGGGTAGCAGTCTGTTCCAATAACTTGATGATTTAGCCTAGATTTATACATACAGTAACATTTTTCTTGTACTCTTTCATTTCAACTCACAGTACTGTTCAGGCTAGTCTAATCATTGAGCCTTTCAGTTTTGTAGTGTTTCCTGTAACAATTGTTAGTAAAAGATTAATGGTGTATACAAAGCTGTTTAATACTATGTGAACATGTATTTGAATAGATGTAACTGATCAACTTGTTCATATACAATGACCTAGTAAGAACACAATCAATCATATTGATATAATAATATAGTTAATTTCTGCTTTTATAATTTGGATGGTTAACGTCTGGTGCAGTTTATATAGCCACTGAAGGTTCTGCAGTCTTCACATACATTATATATTAATGTGCCTGTGTGTATGTACATGCATGTGTGCACATCTGTTTATGTCAATGTGTGTGTAAACGTATGTGGAGGTATGTGTACATGTGTTTGTATTATCATTTGAGTGTGTGCATTGTATATACTCACAGTAGTCTATGTAGGTTAATCATATTCATAGTTATACATGGGTGCATGGGCTGGGCTCAGCGACTGGAGATCGAGTAGATCAAGGGATAACCGCAATGAATCTACTGACACTACTACCCTATCATTGTAACAGTTCTCATTCACACGCATATATACGGTTAGTCTTTTGAAGTTATATAACATGATAACTTGAAGACTTAGTGTAGATTTAACCGATTTTTCATTTCATCTTGGTATCTACATAATAGTATATTATCCCTTGGCTTCAGATAGTGTACACAATCTCTATAGCTGCAGTAAATTTATAATATTGCAAACAGTTAACTTAGTCTACAATTATATATATTGTGCAATGTTTTATCATTGGCCTATAGGTACTGTGTATCTTATACGAGCTAGGTTCTGTGATTTCGCTAGGTCAAGACAATCGATACCGTCAACTATCGGAATGGCTCTGAACGACCCAGGGTACCAGCAAGTGTATACTCTACCTGTTGAGGTTTGTGTATTCTGTAATATTATAAGATGTTATGCACAGCACTGTATATACCTCCATTGTATTTCTTGCAAGGGAGATATTATGATGTCATTGAATAATCGTTTGTTATTATCAGCACATTTAAGTCTACAACAGTTTGATGGAGCCACATGTATTTGTTCTGCGACTGACATAGACTAATACCCTATTCACATGGACACCCTAAAGCGTGCACTGGGTTAAGACACTGTGAGAAGTCCGCATACCATAACTGTTACAACTTTTGTGGTTGAACCCATTATAATTGGAGGTGCTGAGCCATGTCCAAGTTCTACTTGATATGTTTCAATTCGGGACCAGGGAAAACTCAAGGTTTCAAGGATAGTCAGCTGGTGAACCTATGAATATCATTATGAGCTTGAATGATGTATCAACCTCAATGGATAGTAACTGTTGCAATTCATGACAGGATCTAGATGTAGATATGTCTTTACCTTGCTATGATGGATGTTATTCATTGCCTTCATCATAATTTTAAAATTCATTTTAATAGCCTGAAACACTTTCAGACTGAGACTCCTGCATATACCCTTGGAAGAACATGAATTGAATGGGTTTAGCTTTATACGTGAGACTATAATACCAGACATATATATATATATATATATACATGCATGATAACTGTGCATTTTTGTTCAATGTGAAATTGAAAACTTGCACTGAAGCAATATTATTTCATCTTCTACCACTGACAGGAAACCAATAAATATGTGCATGAACACAGCACCGTCGATCGTTCAACCAACTCCAAAACTGTGAACTAGCTGTTCGACCCAGCACACCTTTTAGTAAAGAATCTACAGACAATGGTGAGACTCAGGATAGCAGCAGTGAAATTGTTCTGTGCCAAGGAAGCCATTGGTGTCCTAAAGGCCTACCACGAGGTCCTCCAATGATGGATTTCTACCGTTATCCTTAAGTTGATATTGTCACATCCGAAAAGAAGGAATGACTAACATACAAATGTCAAGAGATTCATGGGAGCTGGTTCGGGTCAATCCTCAGGCTGATCCTTTCCTTTCTCCCATGGTATATGACAAGTGCTGCAGAAAATCTTGACTATATCTTGCAAACATGGTATGACATATCTCACCAGTTAATCAGAGGTAACAGTTTTGAGAATGGAAGTCTTTTTGGTTTGTGTGTGTGTGTGTGTGTGTGTGTGTGTGTGTGTGTATGTGTGTGTGTGTGTGTGTGTGTGTGTGTGTGTGGGTGTGTTTTGTGTATTGTGTGTGGGTGTGTTTGTGTATATCAATTTAACCTGTATTATCTTTTATACAAATTCTCCCCTACTTATAGGGCTATGGTCAAAGTGTCTGTATTATTATAATGTTATCATTATTATTCATTTTAACATTGCCATAATAATAATAATTATTATAGTTATGTTTAACTGTATGTGTACGTATTTAAGCTGTATATTTGTGTACGTAGGTTACAATAATCTACTATATATATGCAGCTGGGCAGCTATTTTCCTCCATCCAACTATATGCAGAGTATATCATTCATGATGGTTATATTCATATATACATGTACGTATACGTACAATACGTATAATAATATACTTCTTTAGTTGCTCACAACTCCTAGCCTGCTAGTACGTATACATATAAATTGATTCAGGTGTTCATGAGTATTTTCTATTATTCCATTATGCATGAAAATTAACTGTTTGTATATCATGATAAATAATGACAGTAGTGGCAATTTCACTGTGGGTATCATCTGCTCCTGCAAAAACTGCATTATTATATATATATATATATATATCCTGCAAACATGGAATGATTTCTCAACAACTGATTAATAGCAATAGATTTGAAATTGGAATTCTGATGGGTTTGTAAGTACCATGGAATGATAGGTATCAAATCAGAAGCACAAAATTGTGCTGTATGGTCAGATAAATATTGGCAGGTGGAGACACTCATGTACATGGCCAGTCTCTTCTTGAAGTAGCAAACTTAAAAGGAAAGGGATTGGTGCATGAGGGATTGAATCAAATAGCTATTGATCATACATGCAAGACAATATCAAAATACAATGGAAAAATCCTCTGAACTAGGAACTCATGGGCTCTTGGATAACTGTGTCTCCATGTCATGTCACTAATATATCAGTTTTATAGTTTACTTGCTGAGTGACATATACAGGCGTGATTTTATTTATCCCATTACCAACGGCGGCCATATTATGGTAGGCGGGACTGGATATTATGTACTAATATGTACATGTGGCTAGTACATGTGGCTAAATACTCGGCTGGTTCGGTCAGGAAGGAATTAACCCCCACGCATAACCGTCGTTCTGCTGCACTCCGATTCTTGTTCTTGGTGTCTTTAACAGGTCAGTCTTTCAATCGAAGATAAAAACAAGAATTCTAAATTATTGGCGAGGTGGGTAACGTAGTATGTAACCCAGTGAGAGTTATTGAGTATAAATCGTTTTCAGTTTCTGATTCAAACGCAAAGATCTAGGGCTATCAACGGATCTAGCGGGGTGTAGTATGCCTTGAAGACTACTGTGACCGTTTCTGTAGCATTGTAGGTTAAATTAAACGGTTCTCGTAGTCAATAGCCAGCTATAGACTACCGTGACTGTTACAGTTGTCTTGGAATGGTTGCCTTCAAAGTATCAATCTTATTTATGGATGAGTGTCTTTCAATATCGAATTACCTATCGGATATTTTATATAGCAGACTCGAATCATTTTAGTTATAGTTGAAAGCACTGATCTCTACAATATACATTAAGTATTAAATAGTATATAGTGTGTATACTATGTGTGTATGTATGTATGTATGTATGTATGTATGTATGTATTAATATGTAGTATTAAATACAATAGTCTCAGAAGGTGACTCTCTCTCTCTCCCATATCCACTTCATAGCCATTGCATCCTCATTCACCCACATTCCACCAACTTGCTGAAAGATGGACGATGACCACCATATTGACATTCCAGTGGACTCGCAAATGTATGAGGAGCCAATTGAGGTTAGCCTCTACTGACTATATTTATATGTGTAAATGTACTAGAACCTGTAGTTTGAAGAAAGCTGAAATGCCAATACTGTACTACTGTACTAGTGATTTGTCTTGCAGGTACTATTATTAGTCTACATGTACTTAATATGTGAGAAGTGGTCCAGGAGTTGTGGAATTTGTTTGTTACTTTACAAACAGTAATTTTGTCTTCCTTGTAGCAAACCAGTGTTAAAGGATCCGGAGGTACTGTAACATCAACTGTGGCACACTACGACAATGAGCAACAAGTTTTTTACCCTGAAGAATGCACAGAGTACGGTGTGAGTCAGGACGTCAGCAGTAAAATGGTGACAGGAAAATCCAATTTACTCTGCATCACCCACCACTCAATGCAAGGTCCAAGGAAGATATGTTTTCTTAGTGACATACTCAAATCAGACAGAATCCCTGTGAGATATCTTTATATACGAAAAGTAGGCGGGGCTAATGTTCAAATGTCACAGGAGTTTTGGAAGATTATTTGGGCAAAGTCAAATGAGAATCCTCTTGTCCAAGGTATGTACTTTTTTAGTGGAATGTTGAGTGCTCCAGATAATCTTGAGTATATCTTGGAAACATGGAGAAAACTATCTGAAAAGCTTAATAGGAGTAACAGTTCTATAGTTGGGAGCATGTTTGCTCTCTACTTGGTAGCGTGGACCATACGAAACTGGGTGAGGGAAAATGGCTCTCATCCAGAACTCCGCGATTGCATTCCACTGCCTTGCCATACATCAATTTGCATTCGCCGTACCAAGGAAGGAGCTATGAGGCTGGTAGAGTACTGCATTAAAGAAACAGAAGACATAATTAATTTTTTTCTGACGCCCTATTTTGACATAACCGTGCTTCGCTGGAAGTTTGAAATAGAGCATGACTCTGGCACTCTTAATGAAACTGCAGTTTCCTACTTTTTGAAAGGCATTGATGAAACATTTGGAAAATGTAAGGCCCTAGATCGAGATTGGATGAAGGCAGATGCATTTGGGGCCATGGTTAGTGCAGTTAACTTGACGATTGAAATTGCTCTCTATTTCAAAGGAAGGGGACAAAATGACAAATTTCGCAGCATCAAAGGGGAAGCTATGTGTTTTCTAATCCACCTTAATGAATACTTCGAAGTTAATCAGTCTCTAATTACAATCTATGATTGTGCCTGGCTGTTCAGTGTTCGATCCAAACGTTTTCGCATCGATGACAACAAAACAAAAGCACAAGAGTGCGCTGAACAATCTGCTCATAAATACCTCAAAAGTAGCCGTTACTGGAGAGCAGTAGAGGAAGCCGAGCTCAGTGGAAATATGAGACTAATCGAACGTTGTAAGAAAGCATGTCCCCAATCTGAATTGAGTTGAATTATGTCAACTAATACAAATATATTGTGATGTGCATGTTGAATGGTTAATTATGATTGTTTGTATTGTCTGTATCCATAAACAACGGTACTACAATGTAGTCATGTATGATGAGTACAGAATTTGAAAACTATTATCTTTGTACTTATTCTTATATACAATTTTGTATGTGCGACCAGTACATTAAATTTCCTGATATCGATATCATATACATACTGTATTTACATATTTATCTTTTATTATATATAATACTAATTTACACATTTAGTATAAATCGTATGTGTTTATTTGAAAGTTTAATTAATTATACTGCTTTTTATAAAGTTGTAATAGTAATATAATGATAATTACATCGCAATTGCATGCACATATACATAATATTATATGCCATATAATATGTAGTGCATATTTCAAAATACCTGCCTGCTTTAATATTATGTGTGTATGTGATATGGCACGTACACACACGTACACACACACACACACACACACACACACACACACACACACACACACACATCCACTGATTATACTTGTTCACAGACACTTGATCAGACCAGCATCATAGAGAGGGGTATTCCACTCTTTGCTTTGAAGTGTGGCCTACCAAGAGGAAAGATGTTAGTTGTTAGGGGTGAGAGTGAAGGGTGATGGGTAGGAGTGAGGGGTGAGACATGAGGAGTGAGCAGTGATTGAGTGCGGGTGGTGAGAAGTTCAACTATTATTCTGTGTACATTGTGGTTACATTCACCCATCACATTCAGTTGATATATTCAGTAGCCTAGCAACCAACACCCTCCAGCCAATTTATTCAGTATCCTAGCAACACATTCTCATCCTTTATGTTCAGCTACAAGGAATTTCGTGTTTCTTGCAACAGCACGTGAAGTCAGAAGTCACGTGTGTAATAATGCACAATGCAATTACACGTGACTTCTGACTTCACGTGCTGTTGCAAGGAACACGAAACTTCGTGTAATTTATTCAGTATCCTAGCAGCTGATCTGTAGTGTCTTGCTCTCTCAAAGATCCGAAATTAGCAGTTAAGTATTACACTATACACACATTTGCCTACACACTACATACATTCACTCAATACTATAATATTGTTATTATACAACAAATGGCACTGGGGACACATTTCAACATGTGGGCAGATTACAGAGGTCCACTCAGTACAGTTGAATCGTGTAAGATCTGAAGTCTCAACTAAAACAAACTTACAAACACACTATGATCTGCCACACACACACACACACACACACACACACACACACACACACACACACACACACACACACACATACACATACACGCACACACATGCACGCACACATACACACACTCCCAATTGCCATGCCCACCTGTAGATCATCAGAAATTACTGCTGGAGAAACTCCTCCACATAGGGTGACTGCACTTGGACCACTCTCTCCTTGAGGTTAGAGTGGATCAAAAAAACAGAGGTAGAGGATGAAGAGGAATAGAGTGTCTTGGGACCTCAGAGCAAAGCTAAGAGCAGCTTCAATCTAACAACAATAACAGTGAGACCACATACATACATGACAAGCACAAATTCATACCATGAAAGTTCTAACAATCATCACCATTTTAAGTGTATGGAATGGGAATTCATGGTAATAGGCACACTTGACAGCAATACATGTACTGTACATTATCAGTTTACTGTTCAATAAACAGTAAGTCTGTCCGCCACTGAGTGGTGATGATACCATAAGATGACCAAATAAAGTTTCTATTAGCTAATAGTCGGATAGGATAAAAGGACACAATATAACAAACTTAATCAAGGCTAGGAGAGTAGATGGATGAGTACTAGACTAAGTGTAAAACTAACGTTATTAGGCCAGGGGAAATTAACACAGGAATTCGAACAGTGATGTATTTGCACCCCTTCGAGTTCATAATGGATAAGATAGCTGAAAACCTTGGGGAAACAGCTCTAGGTACAACAGGTGTAGTCGTTGGCCTCGTTTTAATATCAGGGATAGGTTAGTCATTCCCCACAGTGGCAGCCAGTGGAACCATAGATCTATGGTGGAACTATCTTAAACTATCTAAATCACGATTTCTGTTACTAACAGTGAACTTGCGGTCGCCAGCTGCAGAGGGAGTGCAGAGGAATCCCCAGTTTAAATAAGGGGGAGAGACCACATTATTATTATTCAAACAATACACGTCATCAGTATATTGCTACTAATAAGAGTGTGATACAAAAAAGGAAAACCTCGGACACAGGGGGTGAGGTGTACACAGTGTGTACAGGTGAAACCCTGGCAAGGTACAATAATAATACTGATGTTTATAATTGTGGATTGAGGATACAGGCGTAGTACAATACATAGCAAAAACAGAGAAAAAAAAAGAAAGAAAAAATTAATTGTACATAACGTGACATGTACATTTAATTTAGATAGAGAAAATTTATAGGCTAAAATTAATGAGTGTTACTTATCAAGCAATGTCCAAGGCGAGTGCCTGGAGGTAAACAGGAAGTAGCTGGAAGAGATTGCAGTCTTAGATGCAGATGTTAAGGCACGCCTTCTGTCAGCTGCTTTGCTGTTATGGGCGCCTGATTTCAGAGCAGCATAGGCCTCTGAGGTATAGTGGCCGAGGCAACCAAGATTGTACCTTTAACACTTCCAATATATGCTCTTATAGGGGACCCGTAAATCATTTGAGGACAATACTAACCTCATTTTTGGTGGAGAACCTGCAGATAAGGACTGGTATAGCCAGGTCAGTATACATCACCTCAACACACTCATATTGGTGATGATCAACTGTTAGCATGGAGAATAAATTTCACACAGGTGAACCTACTACTGTATAACATTATACTCATTGCATTCAACAAAGCTCATGCAGATACATTGGATGCTTATGGTAATTGAACATAGTCATACAATGGACTATTATGTGTCAACATTGATAGGCTGTGGACATTACTGAGAGTCAACTCATCGTATATATATGATCCCTGCGGCAATTGAGATGGTGATAATAAACACAAATTGGAGTACGAAAAGTATTGATTAAAAACATTTAATTTTATGTATATTCAAATCATACATTGATCAGTAATACAGAAAGTGGTTGCTCAAAGAGCAATTACAAGGAAATGGACGATAAGACTGGTGTCATTGCAGACATAAGTATGTCCTGTTTCTGTACCAGTAATACCCTCATACTGTTGTCTGCAATAACAGCATCTCCTTAGGGAGAAGGAGGGCCATGACTGTGGGGTGTTTATCGGTTGTATGTTGATCAGCGAGAAGCTATCCTCATAATGCTCATCTTTACACAGTATGCTCTGCAGCAGGTTTTTCACAACAAGTGCCTCCAACAACAGACGGACATTGGTAAGGGGTTATACTTACATTACATACCCAAGATGACGGCCATGTCGACATCAAGTGTACACTTTTTCTGGAATTCACGGCAAGATGCATTTTTTGACATTAGGGTTTCAACCCTTTAGCATCCTTGAACCACAATTCCACAATTGACATGACCTTCAGGCGGCATGAACGTGAGAAGAAGAGCATATACGAGCAAAGAATCAGGGAGATTGAACATGGATCTTTCACGCCCCTCGTTTTCTCAGCATCAGGTGGAATGGGCCCCTCCACAACTATTGCATATAAAAGATTGGCAACCATGTTGGCGGAAAAGAGAAACCAGAAATATAGTCAAGTGATGACATGGCTCTGATGTAGATTATCATTCAGCCTTTTACGATCGGCAATCACAGCAATAAGAGGATCCAGAACAAGTGCTACACGAAGAGTGAACACCAATCACATTGATCTGGCTGTAGCTGAGGGTCGTATACCCTCAGCATGAGTGATTATAGTCTTAGATTATGATTTTCACATGTGATCATAGTGTGTGTCTATTAATTTTAATCAAAGGCCTCACAACCATACATAATTTCTCATACAATTGTCCCATTATTTGATTCCTTAGATATAATTTACTTCTTGTACTTTATTTGGTGATGATTTGGTAATATACACTTACGATTATACTTACATTCTCTGTTCTTCAGGACCACTCCCCAGCTGTGAGGAAATGCATATGGCTGTCCTTATTCCTTTATGGTATACACGTGGTGTCTATACTTGTAAGTAGTTCTATTATCTTGCTTGCACAATGTCAGGTTATAATACATGTATATAATGAAATTCATGGTATGGATAATTAATGATATTCATGTGGAATTTAATGATATCCATTGGGTGGGATGTCTAAACATTACAAGACGTATGTCTGCACATAACGAGACGTCTCACACAAGCGCGCGCCCGCACGCACGCACATTACCAGTGAATAATAATAATATATATAATATATATATCCACCACTCTCGGTATCCAAGAGGACACGATAGTAGATACATATTTGATCGAAGCTAAAGAGAGTAGATTGAGTGTACTGGTGCTACTGTTCCTAGGCTAGGGAGTAGGAGAAAACAGGAATTCGAATTCAGTATATAGCTCCGTTGTTCAACAGTCACGCGCTTCGCCCGCTTGAATTGGATAATGGATAAGATAGCAAAGAACCCTAAGAACACAGCTGTAGCTATAACTATAGGTGTACTCGTTGTTCTCGTGTTAGGATTGGCCCTAGCAGTAGAACTATCCAAGGATAAATCACAAGCTGTTCCTGATAGTGACTTTGTGGCCGCCAAAGGAAAACGATCAGAACAACAAGCATTTGTGGTCGCCAAAGGTAGTGCTGGAGCAGTTGCGACGGACGACGAGAGGTGTTCTGAAGCAGGGTTGCAGGTTCTCAAAGAAGGCGGGAACGCTGTGGACGCTGCCGTGGCCAGTCTCCTTTGTCTTGGAGTGGTGAACTTCCAGAGTAGCGGAATCGGTGGAGGGTTGATGATGCTCGTGGCCAAGAAGAACACCTGGTCCAGCTCTCCAACAGAATACACTGTTACCGTCATTGATGCCCGAGAAGTAGCTCCTAATTCAGCCCAGGAGAGTGATTACATGCCAGTGAATCCTTGGACAGGGAAGCATAATTATACGTCGGATACAGGTATGGGATCCGTAGAAACTGTTTCACTGACTTTTCATGCATCAATGTATATATTCAGTAAGTATGACATGTCAAATTGTTGAAAAAGGAATCATGTATGTATGTGTACCCAGGTACTCTGTCTATTGCCATCCCTGGAGAATTGAGAGGAATGGAGATGGCATTGGATCTGTTCAGTAATAATACTAAAGACAAAAGAAAATTGATCTTCAAACAGGCCATCGAATTTGCTGAGAAAGGATTTTATCCTTCTTGGCATTTACTCAATGCCAGCATGAAAACAACTGGAATTATGAGATTCGAAAAGAATCCAACATTCAACCATAGCAACTTGAGGTATATGACCATTATAGTGAATGGAATATATAACAAACATCAATTCATGTTGAAATCTAATATACATTATATATCATACATTGTGTATATATTATGATTGTGAATCTGATTCAGATCTTGTTTGATCAGAAGTAATTATAGAACTTCTTCTGAATCAATGGGTTTATTGCCCTAAGGAAACTGTTTCAGTGACCTATATACACCTTGAGTAAAGCCTTGCAGGATCCTTGCAGTAGTATATACATACACTGGATGATTAAAGATAACTTTTTGTGATTACACATACTTATACTTGTTGAAAATATAAAATGGTAGATCATGTTCCTCTATGCAGATCTGGCAGGTTGATGCTATAATATATATAAAATTGCATTTCTATATATTATAGTGGTAATATTATACCTGTATAATAATTCCATATTTAATTATTATGTAGTTGTATGTAAATTGTGTCCTATGTAGAGATCTTGTGACATCTTGTGAAAGCCTAGGTTGGTGTGAACGACCCAGTTATGCAAAAACTCTTGAGGAGATCATGGAGAACGGATTTCAAAAGTTCTACACTGGTGCCACTGCTAAATCCTTAGTGGACGATATCAACAATGCTGCCTGTATGGAGTTACCATCAAAATACTGCAATACCGCTAGCCCAAGGATAACAATGGAAGAATGGCAATCATACAATGCAACAATGAGGGACCCTCTCCAGTTTAACATCACTGGTTCTGCTGATGTGATGTACACTGCACCTCCTCCTGCAAGTGGATCAGCATTGGCCCTGTTTTTGGGAATAATGCAAGGTATAAATGATTGTGCTTGGTTGTGTATGTACTTTAAAATTTATAACATATGTGCACGTATAGTATTATAGTGATGGTTTAGGATAGTATTGACTGCAAACAAGGTGGGATTGCCATCCATAAGTAGTAGATGTCATTGTTACTTAGCAACATTGTTTGCTGTCTATATGACCTTTCAATCATTATTATACTGTATTATATGTATAAATTATATTATAAATATAGTAGTACATTATTTGTTGTTACAGTATAAAACCACAAATATTTAAACCCAACCCTTGAGAGCAGACCACCCAGAATGATCACCACCTGCAAACAGTGTGGTCAAGCATGCACATTTTGAATATAGTTATATAGTAATATAGAAACTCAATGCCCATAACCTTTCCAACGTATGCGTACTTTACAACAACACGTTTTACAAGGACAGTCTCTTTTATGGCAACATATATCTTGTGGGCACAGATGCATTTACACATTAATAGTAATTATAGCAAACTGGTTATAACAGGTATATTGAGGAACCAAGGGTGATGTTGTAAAAAGGCTTAACTTTATGATATGCTTGAAACTGCAATGCTTGCATGTATGCACCCCAAACAACAGTAATTATGTGCCTAAGTTTTGTATTCCTCCTGATTTGGGTTGTATTTATTCACAGCGAGAATATCAGAAGGAGATATTGATAATGATACTTTAATCTATCACTACCTTTTGGAAGCTTCAAAGTTTTCCAATTCCCACTTGATGGACCTTGGTGACCCGGAATCCGATTCATCTGTAAATGAAGTGAGTGGATCTGTGTATATATGAGAAAACACACATACCTTGTAAAGCAAAAGAGTGCATGACAGTGTTTTGACTGTGAATTAATCTTTATGTGATATATTCTCCAAAACACTGGAATTAAGGTTCACAACTGTAACGTGAATATACAACAGCCTACACATGAATGTGTGTATGTACATTAATATGTATATACTATGTATGCTATCTACACTATATACGTACAGCATGTACACCCATACTGTGGTTTCCCCTTGCACATAGGCAGTTGCTAATGTAGCCGGAAAACTTGGGAGTATTTTGAATAAATCAAATCCGGAATATGCACATAACGATGATCTGGAATACTATGGCTACATGGCTGGACCCTCTGAATCTAATACTGGTACTACTCATGTTGTCGTGGCAACATCTAATGGTGATGTAGTGTCAGTGACATCGACGATTAATGACTATTTCGGCAGTGGATTTCTGTCAAACTCAACTGGAGTGATATTGAATGATCAGATGGACGATTTCTATGTTCCAATCAAAAATGAAGACCGATTTCCTTACAACCATGTTAAAGGTGGAAAGAGACCTCTCTCTTCAGCAACTCCTGCCATCATGACTGATTCCAAAGGTAACCTGAGGCTTGCACTGGGAGCATCAGGCGGTCGGAGGATCCCACCAGCCGTAGGCCAAGTAGGTACCACACCGAAATGATGCTTGCATACAGTACTAACTATTATATCTTATCTACTAGGAGTGTTGTCTCCCTATAGTTCCACATATAATATATATATTATATGTAGTAGTTATGTCCTTCCTAGGTGCGCTGCAGCACACCTAGGAAGGACATAACTAGCTTGACAATGTATCCTTTCAAACTGCTGCTGTACCGATCTATTCGATGGATTCCGCCAAATGTGTCGATCTTTTTTTAGTTTTATAGACCAAATTACAGATTGGAATAATTTTCAACCAACAGAGGAGTTAAAAGCCCAGTTTTTGAAAGTTCTCGAGGACGAATTTCGCCCGGCACGTATATAGATACGAGGAACAGCCTCCACTTCCGCACTGCCAAAAGGACTATAATTAATTAAGGAGAACATATCTACTGTAGAATGACGCTTCCCTAACAACTTAGTTACTACTAACGATTTACAGAAACTCCTCTTAGTCTTTAGTAAGACTACTGTACTTTCAACTGTTGTGACGCTGTGACTTGAATAAGTTGCTATGCTGCGATTATTTTAAGATAATATGTTCGCCGAAAATAATCGCAGCATAGCAACTCATTCAAGTTACAGCGTCACAACAGATGAAGTACAGTAGTCTTACTAAAGACTAAGAGGATTTTCTGTAAATCGTTAGTAGTAACTAAGTTGTTAGGAAAGCGTCATTCTGCAGTAGATATGTTCTCCTTATGGTCCTTTTGGCAGCATGGGAGTGGAGGCTGTTCCTCGTATCTATATACGTGCTGGGCGAAATTCGTCCTCGAGAACCTTCAAAACTGGGCTTTTAACTCCTCTGTTGGTTGAAAGTTATCCCAATCTGTAATTTGGTCTATAAAACTAAAAAAAGATCAACACATTCGGTGGAATCCATCGAATAGATCGGTACAGCAGCAGTTTGAAAGGATACAAGCTAGTTATGTCCTTCCTAGGTGTGCTGCAGCACACCTACGAAGGACATAACTACTACACATATATATGTGTATTATACACATAAACAATGCCTCTTCATTCCCAGATGACACTGTGTGTATTTGGTATAGTTAAGCAGTATACTTTAACAAGAATGAAAGTACCAACAGCCGTACCATGATGATCTGTTGTCATGGTGTAATGAAATATACAAAGCAGCTGGTGTGATGATTGATTTTGTATTGTTAAACCCCTTGCATTGGAGGATGACTCTGGGTATGCTATGTGTGTACCTATTCTTAAACTTTATTTATGTACACGGTAACAGTTACAGTAGTGGTAGAATAAAAACACCATAGTCCCTTTCTTTACTTCCTAGAGTGCCTTCTTTATTATCAACCGAGATGAAAGTATTGACAAGGGAATCAATAGAGCTAGGGTGTATGCCAGTTTGGACAAAGAAGGTTCTACAATTACGGAGGAGGTGGAAGACTCTGATAAGCACAGATTGAGGAGTGAGGTGTGGAACGAACTCAATACCACCTACAGACATTACAATATTAATGCTTATGGAAATAGTCAGGTCCAAGGAATTGAATTGAAAGGGAGTACCTTCTGCGCTTATTCCGATCCACGAAAGGAGGGTATGGCAGCCGCTTATCCGAGTTCCAATAACTTGGTAATTCAGCCTAGGTTTATACATACAATAACGTGTCTGATAGTTGTATTATCTTATACACTTTGATTTCAACTTGTGGTACTGTTTTGTAGCAACAAGATGCTATTAAGATAATGGTTGACAACATGCTGTAATTTGAACAGTCAGAACTAATTATTGAGCCATTTGGTTTTGTAGTGTTTTTGCAACAGTTGTAGTAAAACACTATACTGAGCTGTTTGATACTATATGTAACTACATTATCAACTTGTTCATATGTACAATGATCTATTAAGAGCACAGTCAATCATGTTGATAAGTTTCTGCTTCTACGATTAGAATGATTCAACCTCTGCTTCAGTTTATATAGCCCCTAAAGGTTCTGTAGTCTACACATACCTTGACAATGTATAACATCGTGTGTGTATGTACATGTATGTGTGCTTGTGTGGGTGTGTAAACATAATATGTGTATGTGTGCATGTATGTGTGCATGTTTTGTGGAGGTGTGTGTAATTGTGTATGTATGTACATACGAGTGTCTGTTATATATGGTCTGTGTATGTTTACATAAGTGTATAATGACAAATACACCAACAAATTATATTGGTACCACAGTGACGCTTCATAATAGGGTTTATGAGATTGAATTGAAGTTTTCTCTAGTTGACAGGGTGTATATATGATTGTTTTGTGTTAATGGCGCAAATCATCAGTTTTCTGACCTCAAGCATACACTTGCTATCCCATAAAATTAATCACATAGGATGTTGAAATGATTGATCTGCTGTTTGCACTCTCTTAGGACAAGGCCTATAGAGTCTCCGTTATGGTTATAATTTGTGTGACAGCAATGTAAATTCAGCTTTACCTACTGTCTCGAAAATAGTAGGCTTGACTGTATTGATACTGTAACAATTAAATATACATTTCCACACTATACACAATAAAACTACATTAACATTATATTATATCACAAATATGATATGGGATATGGGGTGCTTTAGATCTAGGCTATAGTATATAATATTTAGATATAGACCACAGTAGAAAAAATTTAAAAATGGTAGGTCAGGCGGCCGGCAGTGCTATCCCAGAAAATCCAAACTTTCAAGGAGCAAGGAACAATGATGCGGGCCGTAGTCTATACTACACCGATAGGTTGGTTCGAATTTCGCGCGATGATGGGATACTATGTGATCATTGTAGATCTCCGTTGACGTAGGTCGGATATTAAGGAGTTCGGCACGGTTGTAAACAAGGTACGCCTTTTGAAGAACTTGACAAGTCTTGACTTGAATTGACCGCCTTCGTTGTTATTTTTTTACCCGTTAGTTCTCCTATAGCGTATGGATTGTAGTAGTATAGATTAAATTCTTTTCTTGCGCCACGAATTACTAGTTACTGATCTACGTTAGACACAGTGTAACCCTTCAAGTGTTATTATAGACGTTTATATTAGCTATACTCTTAGTCAATATTAGTTGTCACGGAGGTTATACTATTACTCTCATAGGGTAAATGCGCGGTAATTCCGATCACGGTCTAGAGTCTCGCGGTCACAGGTGAATATATAGCTAGCTACCGTCTTTTTTTAAACTATGCAGTCCACTGGTAATGGTGACCTATAGCCTAAGTAAACCTCAGGCTGACAGTGACGTTAGCCACTAGATTCCCGTAAGCTGTAGTTTACCAGTGATCGGAATTACCAATGCAGTTCAATACCTTGAGTAATATTTTTGTAATAATCCCTAATTAATACTGTTATACAGTATTTATATCAGAGAATATTAGCTGTATGGCTTTATGTACATTTTTAATGTTGTGTATACGCACATCTGACTTATTTTGGGTACTGTATCTCTCCAACAATTCCACTGAATTATAGATATCTTCACAATCAGCATGGCTCTGAGCAACCCGGAGGACCAACATGTGCACACTCAATCTCTTGAGGTTTGTCTCTACTTGATGCATTAGTCTGATGCCTAAACCTATTCTCACCACCTCATTTCATACAATGGGACTCTGTCTGGAATCGGGAGAAATTGTTGTAGATTGGTATTTACGTATATATGAGCCCTTAAGTTAATTGGTGAAGTATCAATATACAATTGGCAGACCCAATTCAAGTAATACCATGTATATATATTATAGACAGAAATATTGGTGGGGAATATATTTTGGCGAATTGACAATTTTCAAATCTAACGCCAAATTGAAATCTGCCGAATTACAGCTCAGAAACACATAGCCTTATGACGCAATCGTTTTTTCATTCAATCATATTTTATTCATAGGCTATGATTATAATTATATCCCACCAGGAGACCATTGCCAAAATATAAACTGCCAAAGTTTAAATTAGCCCAAATCACCAAATGTTCTTCTCTCCAATATTTCTGGCCATATACAGTATTAGATAAATCCAGCACAAGCAGTGCCCATCACCCCATTTTACCTCACCATAGGAATGGGTAAGCAATTTAACGAATATAAACCACTAAGGCAAGACTCTTGAAATTGTATATGTTAAAATCACACATTCTGTTATTATTTACGTGATTATCAATTAACATTCCCCAATGTACAAACATTCCTTGGTGGGAAATTAGTTCTCAAATGTGAAAGGTACTAGACCCTTACTCGTTGGGATGAAGTCCCATTTCGTAAAATGGAAATGTGAATAAGTTTGGGTATGAGACTATATCATGCATAAGAACTAATATTTAATCATGTGGATGTTTTTACGATTGAAATATTTGTACGCTTCTATCACTGATAGGAAACAAAATTTGATGGAGATGTAACTGAACCGTGCTTCAATATTCTCCAATTTAATAAATTAGCAGCTCAACGTATTTTGCCATTGAGTGAAGACTGTACGGACAACAGTGAGACTCAGAATAACAGCAGTGAAATTGTGCTGTGCCAAGGAAGTGTCCAGTATCCCAAAGGCCTACCACGAGGTCCCCCTATGATCGCCTTTTACAGGATTCTTGAGTCTACTTCTTGTACCTCTCACGCATTTAATGAAGGATATTGGCACATTCGGAGAGAAGCAATGAATGATATGCAATTGTCACGGGTTACATGGGAGGACATTCGTGCTGATCCTCACGCAGATCCTCTTACCAAATGTGTGTATTTCTCCCATGGTGTGGTGAGTGCTCCAGAAAATCTTGATTATATCCTACAAACATGGAATGATGTCTCCTACCAATTGATCAGGGGTAACAGCTTTGACATAGGAAGTCTTATGTGCGGTTACCTAACAGCCTGGACCATATACAGTCGTGCAGAATACGGACATCTTCCAAATGACTCAGAATGCATCCAATTTTTAAGACCATGGAGGATAACGCTTAGCAAGAAAGGTGCTATGAAGCTTATTGATTGCTGTCTCGAAAAAATGGAGTTTATGTCAGATTTTGTTCGCAAACCATATTTCTACATCACAAAGCTTCGATGGCAGTTTGAATACAAGCGTTTCACTGGCAATCTTGATGCATCTGAGGCCAAGACCATTTTGAGGGGTATCGACGAAACTGCTCAGCTGTGTAATTCTTTCAAACAAGATTGGATGAAGTTAGATTCCTTCGGAGCTATGGGTAGTGCAATCAATCTGAAAATGGAAATAGCTCTCTATTTTAAAACTAGGCTTCATAATATCGAGTGGTTTCATACCCTGGTGTTGGAAACTAATATCAATCTGAAAGATTATGAGGATTATTTTGAAAGAAATCGTTCCAACATCCCAATATATGATGAGGCTTGGCTGCGTTGCATTCAGTCAAATTTCTATCGAATGATTGACGCCACACAAGACGCACAACATTATGCTAAGCTTTCAGCTCATCTTTACCTTGAGTGCGGTCGTCACTGGAGAGCAGTAAAAGAAGCTAAACACACAGGGGATACAAATCTTATTGAATACTGTCAATCAGTTACAGATAGAGCCACTAGAAATGTAAGATAGTCTCTTTTTCTCTGTCATATATCACAAACACTTTTAACTTCAATTGCAAAGAATTCAGCTACAGATACACACTACTATTGTGCTACGAAGGCAACGGTATAATCATGTATTACTGCTAATTACTGCTTCAGATGTTAATTGTGATTTTGATTTCTATTAACTTTTAATTTGTTTCCTCATTCGAAATAATAGCCTACCATTACAAACAATCCAACAACTGAATATATGTATTACTGTACATACAGTACATGCATGTATGCATATTAAGTGTACATGAACAGTTGACAACATACATGTGTGTGTGTGTGCATGTCTTGTACTGAGAACAAAGTGATGAGGGTCATGTTGACATTTTCTCTAATCTGTTTTGACGATTACGATAATTCAACAAAGTTTGATTCAGCTTAGCCACTGAGGGGTCCATGGTCTCCATACGCACTACATAGTCACTGAGTAGACGCAGTACATGTCCTGTGAAGTTGTTCCTATGTATATGGATTAAGAGTGGTGTGTGTGTGTGTGTGTGTGTGTGTGTGTGTGTGTGTGTGTGTGTGTGTGTGTGTGTGTGTGTGTGTGTGTTGTGTGTGTGTGTGTGTATGTGTGTGTGTGTGTGTGTGTGTGTGTGTGTGGTGTGGTATGAGTGTGTGCATGCGTGCGTGTGTGTGTGCGTGTGTGCGTATGTGGGATTGGGAACAGAGTGATGATGAAGAGATGTATCCTAATGATACCATTGACTTACTGAGGGTACTAATATAGAACGTACAAGCAACAGACAAAATATGTACATCAAACAATGTACTTGACACAAAAGCCCATGCACCCATGCAAACACATGCACACACACACACACACACACACACACACACACACACACACACACACACACACACACCTTCACTGATGATATTTCTCCACAGAGACTCAATCAGACCAGCATCATAGTGTCCTGCACAACGCAGGATTGCTGGCTTACATTCGTGGAGGTCCAGTTCATCAGCAAAGTCCCCATACAACGTAGTGACGTCCATCAACTGTGAGTTGAGGTGATCAATGGCTTGCCTCTTCTCTCCACTGTCCGGGAGTTTCTCAGTTTCACTCAACACAAGAACCTGTATCCTAGCAACCTGTGGGGAGAAAATAACCATACTAGGAATGCCTAAGAACAAAGAAACTATCAGTAAACCAACTAAAGTACACAAGCTAGTTCTAGACCATTTTCAAACCGCTTCAATGCATGGGTGTTTTCCCTGAATAGATTACATGACAATGTATCAAAACAGTTAAGAATCAATACAATAGTAGAGTAGCTGAATTAAATGTAATTCCTAGCCAAAAACGATGTTTTCACCAAACGTTTCAACAAATACCACTGACGAAGACAGCAGTGAGTTGTCAAAACATTTGGTGATAAATCTCTTTGACTAGTGAATTGCATTCAGTTTTGCTATGATGACACCTAGCCTGTCAACCATTTTGCACAACTGTACAGTGTTCCAACACTGGTGTAGCTGGGCTGTGCAGTACCTGGTGTGTAGAGTAGTCTCAGGATGAGGTATGCTACCTTCCATGGTGTAGAGTACCACAGCACTCACTACACATTGGTTGCTCACTCACAGCACTCACTACACATTGGTTGCTCACTCACAGCACTCACTACACATGGGTTGCTCACTCACAGCACTCACTACACATGGGTTGCTCACTCACAGCACTCACTACACATGGGTTGCTCACTCACAGCACTCACTACACATTGGTTGCTCACTCACAGCACTCACTACATATAGGTTGCTCACTCACAGCACTCGCTACACATCTCACTCACAGTTAGAGCTGTGTGTTACGGTAGATCAACTGCCTAGTGGTTTGATCAACATATCACTGTTTACACAATGAGCCATTGTTGACTGTCATAATGAGTACACAGTATGTTTACTGTACACATGCAGTGTTCCCTCACATCCATCTTCTCCTCCAGCTCATGAAGGAACTCCCCGTCCTTTGACAAACTGATGGACATTGTGGTGCTCTTGGCACACATCACAGCTCGAGAGAGATACTCTACTACTTGTTCTAGGTTGAAGTAGGGCCTATCAAGAGGAAAGATGCTGGTGGTAGGTGGTGAGGAGTGAGGGTGAAGTATGGGTGAGAGGTAAGACGTGAGTGTGGGTGCTGAGTGGTGATGAGTGAGGACAAATGGATTCACGTTAAACTGATACTATATGGCTTATTCAGTCAGTATATCCTAGCAACACACGCTCACCCTTCATCTTCAGCTGATATATGAAGTATCCTAGCAACACATACTCCCCCTTCACATTCATCTAATTTATTCAGTATCCTAGTAGCTGATCTGTAGATTTTTGCTCTCTCATAATAATATTATTTCCACGAAAGATCCAAAATTAGCAATTGAGTCTTCACAAATGTATAATACAATAGGTATTACACTACACACAATGACATGTAAGTACATTTCAGTCAAACACTATATAAATTGTCTGTCCTGTTTCTGTACCAGTAGCACCCTCATACTATTGTCTGCATTAACAGCATCTCCTTAGGGAGAAGAATGGCCACTACCATGAGGTGTTTATCTGTTGTATGTTGATCAGTGTGAAGCAATCTTCTGAATGCTCATTACACAGTATGCTCTGCAACAGTTTTTTCACAACAAGTGCAAAGTTTTGAGCTCCTTCAAGAAGGTCACCCTCCAACAACAGACAGACATTGGTGGGGGGGAGTTTATACTTACATTCTCTGTTCTTCAGGACCACTCCCCAGCTGTGAGGAAATGGATGTCCTTATTCCTCATGGCCAAGTGACAAACCCTGATGATGGCTTGTATTGTCATGTGGTTGTCTATACTTGCACAATGTCAGGTTAAAAAATACAAGTATATAAAATGAAATTCATAGTATGTATAATTAATGATATTCATATGGAATTTAATGATATTCATTGGGAGGGATGTCTGCACATAACGAGACGTGATATTTGTGGGGCGTTTCGGATCCAGGGAAGGAGACTAACTTGTTTGAACTAAACATGAACTCCACAAGCGGTGGTATGTTTGCGCGAACTTTAGATTGATATCAACTCGTATATGAATCAATATTCATTCAATTATAGTTTTAAAGAACAAGCCGAGCCAAAAGGACCTGGATCGGATATCGAAGAGAGCTGGCGATAAATGGAGGAGTCTACCGACTCAACTGGGACTCGACAAGTCAACGATAGAGGGATTTCATCTCTGGCATCCAAGTAACACTATTGAAGCTTGCTTCAGTGGTTTAGTTCACTGGTTGGAAGGTAATGCGGACAAACCCGTCACTTGGGAGACGTTGTTGAAGGCTCTCAGAAACGCCGACATGAAAGGGTATGCGGAGGAACTTGAGAAGGAACTGAAAGGGTACGCGAGTGTAGAATATTCTAGTTGTCCCACCTCTCCTCGTAAACTGGATGATAAATTCACCTTATGCTCAGCATTACTTCACATACACAAGTTGCACATGTGGCCATTATATTTGACTTCCTCTAGATTCACCTTCATAATACTTGTTTCATGTATTATATCTGACCATGTAGGCCATCTCAGGATAACACCAGTGAGCAAATGTCATGTGATATTCCTGTATCTGACAGGAGTGGATCAGACACAAGCGAGCAGAGTATTGAAGGTAATATATATCCAGTCTTTTAAACTGTAGTCATCTATATACTTTCTATATTTCAATATTAAACAAAAGTTGTGTGAAGTCATTGTTGGAGTATGTACATACGTATGTAAACTCTGACAGTCACTTTTATAGATGTCAACTATAGGTTGATTTTGTCAACCAAATCCGGTCCAGTAACTGTATTATATCCATTGCTGCATGATAACCAATGGCATACAATAGTAGTCATTTTAGCCTTCATGGACTTTCTGTACACATATTATATATACAGAGAATAAAATTGAATTCAATATTAGTAAACGGACACAATGTCATTGAAATTTCATAACAATATTCATAGCTGTACCTAATGCATAAGATCTGTGGGAGCAAGATGGCATGTACACTCCCCTAAAGCTCAGTTGACTGTGCAACTTTCATGGTTGGTACATGATCATTATTATTGCTGGTGTAAGTTTACTCAATTTGGATAATATACAATTATGAAAATATTCTCAGAAGTATTTGTTTGAATTGAATCCATGCTAAGTGGCAAATTATACTGTACAATGCTGCATGTTACCGGTATAATATTAAAATGTGTGTTCAGAAGAATTCTTCTACTTGATTGAAATTTAATTTCTACTTTAATTTCTACTGGTTTGACAGAGTCCAAGGACAAGGAGATAGTTTGCAAAGTAAGTGAAGAATGTACAGACAAAGGAAAGGATAGCAGCAGTGAGATTGTGCTGTGCCAAGGAAGTGTCCAGTATCCCATAGGCCTACCACGAGGTCCTCCAATGGTGGATTTCTACCGTATCCTTAAGTTGATCTCTTGTGCCCCACAAGAATATCGTCACATCCGAAAAGAAGGAATGACTAACATACAAATATCGAGAGATTCGTTGGAGCTCGTTCGGGTCGATCCTCAGGCTCATCCTCTCCTTAAATGTGTCTATTTCTTCCATGGTATGACAAGTGCTCCAGAAAATCTCGACTACAACTTACAAACATGGCATGACATATCCCACCAGTTAATTGGAGGTAACAGTTTTGAGATCGGAAATCCTATTGGTCTGTACCTAATAGCCTGGACCATATACAACTGTGCTGAATATGGGCCCCTTCCCAACAACTCAGAGACCATTCTATCGCTAGGGCAACTGAAAATCCCACCTAGTAAGAATGGAGCTATGGAGCTTATTGACTACTGCATTAGTGAAACAGAGTCTATATCAAATTTCCCTCTCAAGCCTTACTTCCACATTACAAAGCTTCGATGGGAGTTTGAATACAAGCGTTTCATGGGTGATCTTGACGAATCTGTTGCCAAAGCTCTTTTAAAGAGGATTGAGAAAATGGTCCATCAGTGTAACTCTTTTGATCACGAATGGATGAAAGTTGATTCATTTGGAGCTAGGGTTAGTGCAATTAACCTGATAATAGAAATAGCTAACTGCTTCAAAGAAAAGATTCCAGAAGCCAACATGTTTAGGAGCCTGAAGGAAGAAGCTGAAGGCAATCTGAAAATGCTCACAGAGTACTTGCAAAAAAATCGTTCTGACATCCCGAAATATGATAAGGCTTGGTTGTACAGTGTTCAGTCTAAGTTTCATTGTATGAATGGTGCGGATTCACAAGCACATCGTTATGCTAAGCGTGCAGTCCGTCTTTACCTCGAGTGTGGTCGTCACTGGAGAGCATTAGAAGACGCTAAACACACACGAGATACAAATCTCATAAGATACTGTGAATCCAGATGTAGAGCCGTGAGAGTAACACAGCCTCCATACTATCGGCTAAATACCCACTGAGTGCGCATGAGACTCAGTTGAACATACTGCATTATAACAACTCATGATTATACAATTTTGTAATCTCTCTTTATAAGCTTATTAGGAATTTGTAACTATAATAACCTGCATGCATAAACATTGATTATAAACAGAATTAAATTTTATTATGTACGTTTTATTCACTTCAAACCAGCTCTATAACTTTCCAATATTCACTGCCATCATATAACATGTACAGCCATTTTTCTTACCTCGTAATTACACATGTATGCATACTGTATTATATGCTAATCAATTCTAGCTCATTCTGCAAGCTCTATTGTCTGAGGGTGATTAAATAATTAATCGATTGAATAATTAATAACAAGGTGCTAATTTGATTCTTGAGCAATCCATGCATGCATAGTTTGATTCATTGCTTCAAGTTATTCCTTTTCAACATTATATGCTTTCGTTTTCAATAATAATTGATTTTGCTAAATTAATACAACTGAACACATGCAATGGAACTGAACCACAATATATGATAACATTCTACTGTATGCATGCAATACGTGCAATACAGGCATGTATGCATATTAAGTGTACATGAACAGTTGACAACATATATGTGTGTGTGCACGTCATGTACTGAGAACAAAGTGATGAGGGTCATGTTGACATTTTCTCCAATCTGTTTTGACGATTACGATAATTCAACAAGGTCTGATTCAGCTTAGCCACTGATGGGTCCATGGTCTCCATACGCACTACATAGTCACTGAGTAGACGTAGTACATGTCCTATGAAGTTGTTCCTATGTGTACAGAGAATATGGATTAAGAGGGGGGTGTGTGTGTGTCTGTACATGTGTGTGTGTGCATGTGTGTGTGTGTGTGTGTGTGTGTGTGTGTGGGTGTGTGTGGGTGTCACAGACCTCGATCTGCGACTATGTACACATGTATGTACCTCTCATGTAGCGAGACAACATGTACATACTTCTCATGTAGAGGGAAAACATGTACATACTTCTCATGTATGGGGACAATTGCAACAGATAGTGAATTCAAATAGCTGTCCACACGAGACTGAATAACCCAGTACAAGTGAAGGGGCTTCCCCTGGCTGGCCCAAAAGGGCTCCTGTGAAAAACAAGCACAGGTTGCATGAATTGAAATAACCAATGTTCTTCAACAGACAGGGATGTTTGAATATGCTAGTACTCTTACATTTGCCTTGATCAGTCTATCATAAATGGGAAGGAGGGTCTCCATTGACACGCCCACTTTATGGAAGGTTTCCTGAACAAACTCTACCCTGCTTGTTAACGAAGCCATGCACATTCCACTTGCAGAGGCCAACACACTTCTCAACAGAGACCAGGGGACAACCATTGCGGATTGCTGGAAACCACTATTGAAGCGACATCCATCATAACGTCATCCTGCGCGCAAGCTTCAAACTCCGCCCCCTACAAACTTCTATTTAAGTACGTAGCTGTTTCTGTGTTTGTTTGCATGTTCTGATGAAGGTTACAGTATAGTAGCCAAAACGTCAACTTATTATTCTATTGTTTTTGTTTGGAATTATGGATACTGACTTTGTAATAGTACACAGATGTTGCCCACTTTATGTAACAGTTGTATCCTGATGTGGCGAATGAGACAATTTATACTACAAGTATTCATCCTAACAATGAAACCTGTCTAGTGACCTGCGCTGTATCACTGACCTGTGCTACATGGCTTATGTATATATACACACAGTATTTCCTTTGATCTCCCCCCTCAACCAGGATATAACTAACTTGTATCCTGATGTACAATGGTGAATGATAGACAATTTATACAGCAAATATGTGCATATATTATATGCAATAGAAATGTGTTAACTAATTCCTGCCTTGTTCTCACGCCATTAATTCTAACGATGAAACCTGTCTGGTCTGTAGTGTGTATGTTTACATTAGCGTATAATGGCAGATGAACCAACAAATTATCTTGGTGTCAGATTTTTGAGATTGAATTGAAGTCTTCTCTAGTTGACAGGGTGTATACTATAGGATTGCTTGTGTTAGTGGAGCAAATCATCAGCTTTCTGACTTCAAACACTTGCTATCAGATAAAATATATCACATAGGATGTTGAAGTGATTGATCTGCTGTTTGCACTCTCTTAGGACAAGGTCTATAGAGTCTCCGTTATGGTTATGATTTGTGTGACAGTAAATTCAGCTTTACCTACTGTCTCAAAAATAGTGGGCTTGACAGTATTGATACAATTAAATATACATTTCCATACTACACAATAAAAGTACATTAACAATATATTATATCACAAATATGATGTGGGATATGTGGTGCTTTAGATGTAGGCTATAGTATAGTATTTAGATATTATATATATAGACTACAGTAGAAAATTTTAAGAATGGTAGGTCAGGCGGCCGGCAGTGGTATCGCAGAATATCCAAACTTTCAAGGAGCAAAGAACAATCAGATGCGGGCCGTAGTCTACACTACACCTATAGGTTGGTTCGAATTTCGCGCGATAATGGGATATTATGTGATCATTGTAGATCCCCGTTGACGTAGGTCGGATATTGAAGGAGTTCGGTACGGTTGTAAACAAGGTACGCCTAGGCCTTTTGAAAGAACTTGACAAGTCTTGACTTGAATCGACCGCCTTCGTTGTTATCTTCTTACCGGTTAGTTCTCCTATAGCGTATGGATTGTAGTAGTATAGATTAAATTCTTTTCTTGCGCCACGAGTTACTATTTAATCTACGTTAGACACAGCGTAGCTAACCCTTCAAGTGTTTTTATAGACGTTTATATTAGCTATGCTCTTAGTTAATATTAGTTGTCACGGAGGTTATACTATTAGCTATAGGGCAAATGCGCGGTTATTCCGATTACGGTCTAGAGTCTCGCGGTCACAGGTGAATATATAGCTACCATCTTTTTAAACAATACAGTCCACTGGTAATGGTGACCTATATAGCCTAAGTAAACCTCAGGCTGACAGTGACGTTAGCCACTAGATTCCCGTAAGCTGCAGTTTACCAGGCGAATTGACAATTTCAAATCTAACGCCAAAATGAAATCTGCCGAATTATGACTCAGAAACACATAGCCTTATGACGCAATCGTTTTTTCATTCAATCATATTTTATTCATAGGCTATGATTGTAATTATATCCCACCAGGAGACCATTGCCAAAATATAAACTGCCAAAGTTTAAATTAGCCCAAATCACCAAATATTCTTCTCTCCAATATTTCTGGCCATATACAGTATTAGATGAATCTAGCACAAGTACCCATCACCCCATTTTACCTCACCATAGGAATGGGTAAGCAATTTAACGAATATAAACCACTAAGGCAAGACTCTTGAAATTGTCTGTGTTAAAATCACACATTCTGTTATTACTTACAATGTCATGATTATCAATTAACATTCCCCAATGTCTAAACATTCCTTGGTGGGAAATTAGTTCTCAGCCGTGAAAGGTACTAGACCCTTACTCGTTGGGATGAAGTCACATTTCGTAAAATGGAAATGTGTGTTTGCGATTGAAATATTTGTATACTTCTATCACTGAAAGGAAAGAAAATTTGATGGAGATGTAACTGAACCGTGCTTCAATAATCTCCAATTTAATGAATTAGCGGTTCAACATACCTTGCCATTGAGTGAAGACTGTACGGACAACAGTGAGACTCAGAATAACAGCACCGAAATTGTGCAAAGCCAGGGAAGTGTCCAGTATCCCAAAGGCCTACCACGAGGTCCCCCAATGATCGCCTTTTATGCCATTCTTGAGTCTACCTCTTGTACCTCTCACGCATTTAATGAGGGATATCGGCACATTCGGAGAGAAGAAATGAATGATATGCAGTTGTCACGAGTTTCATGGGAGGATATTCGTGCTGATCCTCACGCAGATCCTCTTACCAAATGTGTGTATTTCTCACATGGTGTAGTGAGCGCTCCAGAATATCTTGATTATATCCTGCAAACATGGAATGATGTATCCAACTAATTAATCAGGGGTAACAGCTTTGACATAGGAAGTCTTATGTGCGGTTACCTAACAGCCTGGACCATATACAGTCGTGCAGAATACGGACATCTTCCAAATGACTCAGAATGCATCCAATTTTTAAGACCATGGAGGATAACGCTTAGCAAGAAAGGTGCTATGAAGCTTATTGATTGCTGCCTCGAAAAAATGGAGTTTATGTCAGATTTTGTTCACAAACCATATTTCTACATTGCAAAGCTTCGATGGCAGTTTGAATACAAGCGTTTCATGGGTGATCTTGATGAATCTGAGGCCAAGACCATTTTAAGGGGTATCGACGAAACTGCTCAGCTGTGTAATTCTTTCAAACAAGATTGGATGAAGTTAGATTCCTTCGGAGCTATGGGTAGTGCAATCAATCTGAAAATGGAAATAGCTCTCTATTTTAAAACTAGGCTTCATAATATCGAGTGGTTTCATACCCTGGTGTTGGAAACTAATATCAATCTGAAAGATTATGAGGATTATTTTGAAAGAAATCGTTCCAACATCCCAATATATGATGAGGCTTGGCTGCGTTGCATTCAGTCAAATTTCTATCGAATGATTGACGCCACACAAGACGCACAACATTATGCTAAGCTTTCAGCTCATCTTTACCTCGAGTGCGGTCGTCACTGGAGAGCAGTAAAAGAAGCTAAACACACTGGGGATTCAAATCTTATTGAATACTGTCAATCAGTTACAGATAGAGCCACTAGAAATGTAAGATAGTCTCTTTCTCTCCTTCATAATATCTCAAACACTTTCAACTTCAATTGCAAAACATTATATTAATGAATGTAGCTACAGATACACACTACTATTATGCTACATACGCAACGGTATAATCATGCATGTATAATTACTGTTTCAGAATAATATGTAAATTGTGATTTTAATTTTTATTAACTTTTAATTTGATTCCTCATTTGAAAAAATAACCCACCATTACAAACATATTTCTGTACTTAACTATATTTTTTATGTATACTATAATACTATTATGTCATGTTTACTGTGGTCAGTCACTTGTGCATATATAGGTCTGTGTTTAATTGTTAATTTTTAATTATACAATTTTATAATTAGCAACACATCCTTGACAACATAGTGCTACATTGATAGTTCTATATACAGTTTTACTGCAAGTATGTATATTATGTGTATTATCAATTTGTACCTAATAGCCTGGACCATACACAATTGTGCTGAATATGGACCCCTTCCCAACAACTCAGAGAACTTTCTATTGTTAGGGCAACTGATAATCACACTTACTAAGAATGGAGCTATGGAGCTTATCGACTACAGTAACTACATTAGACAAACCGAGTTTATGTCAAATTTTCTTAAGCCTTACTTTTTCATTACAAAGCTTCGATGGGAGTTTGAATACAAGCGTTTCATGGGTGATCTTGATGAATCTGTTGCCAAATCACTCTTAAAGGGTATTGATGAAGTGGTCCAGCTGTGTTACTCTTTTGATCAGGAATGGATGAAAATCGATTCATTTGGAGCTATGGGTAGTACAATTAACCTGAAAATAGAAATAGCTATCTGCTTCAAAGAAAGTTCTATAGCATTGTAGGTTAACTAAATGGTTCTCCTAATTGTCAGACTATATATCCAACTATAGACTACTGTACCTGTTAGTGTTTTGGAATTCCTGGATACCGGAAATTTTGAGTGGGTACCTTTACACCGTTAATCTTTATCTATGGATAAGTGTCTTTCTCAATATCCAATCACCTAATATGTATAGATAACACTAGTTTCGCATAGCCAGCCCTTTCCCAGATGGCTCCCAATTTGGAAGCTGGCTTGATTGGGGAAAGGGGCTGGCTATGCGAGACTAAGATAACACTAACATGAACTTGTATGAATATAACTCAGTGCTATAGTTGAAGGCACTGCATCTGCATTAAAGTAGTATCAAGTACAATAGTCTCAGAGAGTGACTCTCTCTTATCCACTTCATAGCCATTTCATCCCCATACACCTGCATTCCACCAATTTAACTCTCTGGATGATGAATGGTGAGCACTGTATCGAGAATAATAATTATTATGTTAAACATTCCATTGGATTCACAAATGTACTTGGAGCCAATTGAGGTTAGCCTCCACAGACTGTGCTCATATCTATAAATGTTTTAGAACCTGCATGTAGTTTGAAGGAAACTAAAATGCCGATACCAATACTAGTGATTTATGTCTTGCCTGCAGGCACTATCATTCTTGTACTACATGTATTATGTGAGAACTTGTCTAGGGGACGTGCTGTGGAATTTGTTTAATGTTACATTGCAACATTAATTTTGTCTTCCCTGTAATAGGAAACCAGTGTTGAAGGATGTGGAGGTACTGCAGGTAGGAGGTTACTCCAAAGAATGCACAGATTATGGTGTAACTCAAGATGTCAGCAGTAAAATGGTGACAGTAGGAACTGATTTACCCTGCATTGCCCTGCGCCCAATGCAAGGTCCACGGTTGATTTGTTTTCTGAATGACGTCCTCAAATCAATTTATTATGGCCCTCATAGAGAAAAATTCGCTGTGAGATATCTTCATATGCGAAAAGTAGACAGGGCTAATGTTCATATGTCACAGGAGTTTTGGAGGATCATTTGGGCAGAGCAAAATGAGAATCGTCTCATTCAAAGCATGTACTTTTTCAATGGAATGTTGAGTGCTCCAGAAAATCTCGAATATGTCTTGGAAACATGGGGAAAATTATCTGAAAAGCTTAATAGGAGTAACAATGCTATAGTTGGAAGCCTGCTCTCTATTTGGTAGCCTGGACCATAAATAACTGGGTGGGGAAATATGGCTCTCATCCAGACCACTTTGATTGCATTCCACTGCCTTACCATAGATCACTTTGCATTCCCCGTACAAAGGAAGGAGCTATGAGGCTCGTTGAGTACTGCATTGAAGAAACATGTAATTAATTTTTTTCTGACACCCTATTTTCATATTACTGTGCTTCGCTGGAAGTTTGAAATAGAGTGTGACTCAGGCACTCTTAATGAAACTGCAGCTTCCAGCTATTTAAAAAGCATTGATGAAACATTTAAAAAATGTTGGTTCCAAAATCAAGATTGGATGAAAGCAGATACATTTGGGGCCATGGTCAGTGCAGTTAACTTGAAAATTGAAATTGGCAATGCTCTCTTTTTCAAAGGAAGGGGACAAAATGACAAATTTTGCAGCATCAAAGGGGAGGCTATGGATTTTCTAAACCTCCCTTAATAAATACTTCAAAGATAATCACTCTCTAATTACAATCTACTATTGTGCCTGGTTGTTCAGTGTTTGATCCAAATGTTTTCACGTAGATGACTACTACTCCCCAATCTGAATTGAGTTGAATTATGCCAACTAATACGAATATATTATGATGTACATGTTGAATGGTTCATTATACTTGTTTGTATTGTCTGTATGCATAAACACCAGTACTATAATGCACTCATGTACAATGAGTATAGCAACTGATCAAACAAACACCTCACTATTACAAACTATTATGATCTTGTAGTTATGTGTATATAATGTACATTTGTATAACTGTGTGACCAGTACATTAAATTTCCTAATATTATACATAATTACATAATAATACTAATTTGTGCAATTAGTATTGTATTTTGTGTGTACAGCAACAGCAGCATATTATATATGTATGCAGCTAATATGTATATTGAATGTTTAATCAATTATATAGACTGCTCTTTATAAAGTTATAATAGTAATAAAAATACTTACATTGCAATTGCATGCTACATAATACTTATACTGACAGTGTATAAAATTATTATAATACTATTAATCTGCATAATACAGTACATTATGTAATACAGTAACAGTACAACATATGTAAGATTACAATATTATATATTATATATTATACAGTAAAATTTAACAAGTATACAAGTGATGGAAATGAACCATTATAATAGTAGATCATGTTACAAAGACATGTACTGTACATGTAGTGCATGCAGGTAAGCATATTAAGTGTACATGAACAGTTGACAACATGCATGTGTGAGTGTGTGCACGTCATGTACTGAGAACAAAGTGGTGTGTGTGTGTGTGTGTGTGTGTGTTGTAACTGAGTGGACCTCTAATTTACCCACATGTAGAGATCTCTACATCATTTTAGACTAGTACTGTACTGTTTGAGCCTCTATATTCTGTCCACATGTTGATATTTCTTATTGTTGTATACCGTATTTGACAAAAATGTTATGTATGTTGCTCATAGCATAATACCTATTGTATTGTACATTTGTGTAGACACAACTGCTAATTTTGGATCTTCTGTGGAATTATGAGAGAGCAAGAAACTAAAGATCACCTGCTAGGATACTGAATAAATTAGTGAGGTAAATTATTAAATTTGGAATGTGAAGGTTTAGTGTAACCACAGTATCTATGTACAAAGAATAGCATGTAACTGGTTGTATTGTAGGAGAACTTTTGAATTTGTCCTTATCCTTCACCTTTCACCACCCATACTCATTGTTTACTCCTCACCCTTCATCCTTCACCACAATCATCTTTCCTTTTGGTAGGTCACACTTCAATTTACAGCACAGTGTGGGTGTCTCTCTATGATCTGGTCTGCTTGAGTCTCTGTGAACCATTATAATCAGTGAATGTGTGTGTATGAGTGTGTATACATGTGTGCGGGCATGCATGCATGCCATATCACACACAGACACACACACACACATAATACACCCAAAACACACACACACACGATACACACACATACATACACATAACAGTACAGTCTACAATGACAACATGTGGTTAGATTTTGGAGGTTCACTCAGCACAGCTGAACCCTGTAAGATCTGAAGTCCTAACAAAAAATATTATTATGATCTGCCACACCCAAACTCCAATATACCACACTCCTAATCACACTCCTCAGCAATCGTCACACACACACACACATGCACACACGTACACACACACACACACACACACACACACACACACATACACACACACACACACACACACACACACACACACACACACACACACACACACACACATTACCAGTAAAATATCCACCACCCTCAGTGCCAATGTTAGAAGCTGGCAAAAGTTTATGATAGTATGTGTACTGGTGTATAGCTACTGTTCCTAGGCTGGGGAGTAGGAAAAACCACAGGAATTCGAATTTATATAGCTCCGTGGTTCAACAGTCATCCCATTTGCCCGCTTGAGTTCATAATGGATACGATAACTGACAACCCTGGGAAAACAGCCGCTATTATAGGTGGAGTCGTTGGTATCGCGTTAGTAGCGGGGATAATAGTCATTCCCACAGCAGTAGTACTATCACAGAATGAATCACAAGCTGTTCCTGATAGTGCATTTGTGGTCGCCAAGGGTAGTGCTGGAGCAGTTGCGACGGATGACAAGAGGTGTTCTGAAGCCGGATTGAAGGTTCTCGAAAATGGCGGGAACGCTGTTGACGCTGCCGTGGCCAGTCTCCTCTGTCTTGGAGTGGTGAACTTCCAGAGTAGCGGAATCGGTGGAGGGTTGATGATGCTCGTGGCCAAGAAGAACACCAGCTCTCCAGAAGGATACACTGTTACCGTCATTGATGCCCGAGAACTAGCTCCTAGTTCAGCCCGGGAGAGTGATTACTTGCCAGTTGATGCGAGTGGGAAGAATATTCATATGGATACAGGTTAGATCAGTGCATGGCAATGGTTTCACTGATATTTTATTAATGTAGGGTAACGCGAGGTAACTTGGAACACTGGGGTGACGCAGCAATCGATACTCGTCTCGAATCGGCGCTTGTGATAGCTAGGTTCGTGTTATGTTACTGATCTGTATAGGTAGGTGATTCCAAGACACTTGTAGCTGCTTTTAAAGATTATAACGTGGTCAGAAGATATGTATTCCAAGTATATGTCTTCCATACCATGGATCTATGTTCCAAGTAATCCCGCTTTATACGCCCACCGCCCACAATAATGGGGGTCACCGGGGTCAACGGTGAATGAGTTCGCGCTAAAGTATATGGAGTAGTATAGGCAGCCTTGGGGATATTGCGTTTTTCGCATTCTATTGCAATTGTAGCCGAACGTAAGGCTTTAATTTCTTGAAGGAACATCACTTACCAACGACGGGAAATATGACCAAACTAGTTGATATTTGCCATCGGTAGAGTAGGCCTGAGAGAGTCTCCTAACAGCAGATCAGAAGTTAGTTAACGGTTATCTACGCGTGCTATGGGGACCTATAGCTATGCGTATAACTACCGAACGGGATTGCGTCTAGCCCAATGAGGACACTCTTTCGTCTACCTAGCCAATGGCAAGTCTTACAACTTCGGGGTTTGATCGATAGTGAGGCCTACGAATACTTTTGTGTTAACATCCGTTCGCATTGAATTCCCATTTATAATGAATTTCTGTTGTTGAAACAAGTAATTTGAGTTCAATAACTCAAATTACTTGTTTCTACTACTTGCTTCAGCACACAAATTCTATAATATTATATCTATATCAATATATATATAGCTATATCGGATGAACGTTACATACCGGAAGTCAAAATGAAAACAATATAGGGTAGCGGATAAAAATTTCCTGATAGTAAACTCACTCTATATTGGTGAAATATTCACAACTATATATTATAACTTAGTCTAGGGTTGAAAATTCTAGACTAAATATTGTAACATTCATCTATTAATTTTAAACATTTTTAGCTTCACCTCTGAGTCATAGTAAGTTTGCAGTTTCAAATTGTTGAAAACAGATTTATGTATACCCAGGTACTCTGTCTATTGCCATACCTGGAGAGCTGAGAGGAATGGAGATGGCATTGGATCTGTTCAGTAGTAATACTCCAGATAAGAGAACAATGATCTTTGAAAAGGCCATTGAATATGCTGAGCAAGGATTTTCTCCTTCCCAGCATTTACTCAATGCCATTAAGGACAATCCTGGAATTGTGAGATTCAACAAGAATCCCACATTCAGTTATGAGAACTTGAGGTACAAACATAATGATTACAATAAATTAATTTAAAATTAAACATAAAGTATTGAATTCACATTGACATCTAACACATGTGTTCATGATATTATTCACTGACAGATTTTGATTGATCAGAAGTTCTAATAAAGCTTCTTCTGAATGAATTTATTGCTCTGTGAGAATTGTACTGCTGACTTAGGCCTTGAGTAAAGCCATGTAGGATACTTGTACCATTGGCTATTATGAATACATTGAATCATTAGGCACGTTTTGTGATTAGAGAAGACTAGTCAAATTTGGAAGGATATTCCCTTTCTTGACTGACTCCAGCAACAATCAATCTGAGTATCAAATTTAAAGTAGAAATGTTCACACTAGTAACGTTTGTAGGTGTCCTTTATTCTCCTCAGAATCCCCATTCTGTACATACACTGAGATCTGGCAGGTTGATAGATATGAAATTACACATACCAATTGGTAAGCTATGTACTAGCTTACAGTAGAAAAAGATAGTAGATCAATTGCTTACTACTACTACAGCAAACCAAATATAGCTCAAAAGTTGGCTCATATTAAGTAGCAACTTGTCTCAAGGATGTTTGTCTTGACAAGTTTCTATATACTGTTACTGTAAGAATACTATCATTATATACGGTATTACAGTGGGACCTCTCTATTGCAAACCTCTGAATTGCAGAAATCTCTATAATAAGGACACCATTCTGTGTCCCAGTGTAGTACTGTAGTGTATTAAGTGACCTCTGAATTGAGGACACCTCTGTAATAAGGACTAAAATTTAGGTCCCAAAGTGTCCTTAATAGAGAGGTTCCACTGTATTATTATTATTATCATTGTTGAAGGAAATGTGAATTGCTGTCTTATGTACATAGAAACCTTGTGACATTCAATGATAGCGAAAACCAAGACGAGGGGACGATAATCACACGAAAACCTTATGCAAGTACTCTCAAGAAGGTTAGGGACAGGGGATTTCAAGAGTTCTACACTGGTGCCACTGCTGTTTCCTTAGTGGATGACATCAACAATGCTGCCTGTATGGAGTTACCATCAAAATACTGCAGTTCTACTAGGATAACAATGGCAGAATGGCAATCATACAATGCCAAAAAGAGAAATCCTCTCCAGTTTGCCATCACTGGGTCTGCTAAAGTGATGTACACTGCACCTGCTCCTGCAAGTGGGTCAGCGTTAGCCCTGTTTTTGAAAATAATGCAAGGTATGTAATTATGCTTGGTTGTGTACATACATACATGTGCATGCACTACTAGTAGTAGTAGAATCTATAGATAATGGGTCAGTACTATAATAGTTCAGAATTATGTTGACTGCATTTCTCAAACAAGGTTGGATTGCCATGCATATGTACTACACATGTCATTGTAATACGTATCTTAGCAACATTGTTTGTTGTCTATTATACTTTGTTGTCCATATAATTATGTATACGCTAATTAGATTTAAATAATAATCATGAAGTAGTACATTATTGTTGTTACAGAGTAAAACCACAAATATCTAAAGCCCACCCTTCAGAGAAGACCACCCAGAATGATCGCCCGCCTACAGACATTATGGCACATAAAGATATTATGAATATAGTTGAGGCACCAATGCTGACATTTTCCTGCTCTGAAGTAATACTATGTACTGTACAGTCAGACTCTGAACTCTGGCCATGTTCAAAAAGGTCTAATAGGTTCCTTTGTTCAGATATCCAGGTACAGGCAATTTGAGGTAGTATCTGGATGTCTTCAGCTCTGCATTATGTGGGGCCAATTGAAATTAACACTGCCTCTTGACAGATGGTAATAGCAATTGCCCATATGCTACTGAGGGTAGGCCAAGCAACATTAAAACGTCCTCATTTCTTTTTGTACATGCAGAGATTGCAAGGCTATATGGGTGGCTTATTGTAACTTCCCTGTTGTGCCACAGCTGCCTATACAGGAGGTAGTTGTGGTTTTTAGTAAAAGTTGATGACAGGAAGTGGGCGTGGCAGGAAGTCATGGTCTGAAGTATGCATCCTTTGTTATTTCCAGGTGCACTTGTTTGATTGAGCCAGTCCATAGTACACAGTCCATGGAGTGTGGACTGTCTCAGTACAGTGTTTGATACATAACTAGCCTTCTGCACAGCTGTCATGGTATATACTCCTTACAAGGGCAGTCTCTTCATATACAGCAACATATATATATATATATATATATATATGTATTAGTTATACCCCGCCTTTGCTGGGTACATGGCGGATATACTTGAGTGTCAGGAAGTGATATACCGAGGGCGAAGCCAGAGGTTATCGCTTCCTGACACTCAAGTATATCCCCATGTACCCAGCAAAGGCGGGGTATAATAAATATCCCGTCAAAACGATCGAAAGTATGTTAGCGTTGTGAATACAGACGAGAAATTTGCGAGGAAAGACTTCTTTGAGAGCTGGAAACGAAAGTAAAACCTATAATCGGAGGCAAGTTAACAATAGCCGAGTACCCATCAACTCTCCAATACCTAGCAAAAAGAGGTGTGGGGATAATGATAATAGCGATCGTTTCTCTGAGCTTACCAGAAGAGTGGACAAATCCTTATGTGCCCAAAACGCCGCCAAGAAAATAGGCTGAGTAAATATTATCCAGCCTAGAAGCCCGAACCACGAATTCTTCGATCTAAACTACCGATCGATTCATGTTAAAATCGTTTTCGATTCGTCGCCCTTCTGAAAACACGAGGTTTGTGTGCTGATTTTGTGTTCCTTCAACTGAATTGGTGTGGTCTTTAGCGTTCATTGTGTATCAGTATTGCTGGTGCATTGATTGTCTTGAGTGACAAGTGCGGCGATAATTGATAACTTCCTTTCAATTAAGAAAACGGGGTATATCAGTAATGAGGTCAGAAATATACCCCGGTATATCGGGTATATATCGTAGTCGGTGCTTTTGAAGTTAAGTGACAATATCACCAATCGGGATACATATATATATATACACTGACATAATTGTAAATGTCTGTGAAAATGGGCACAGCATGGCTGCCCATTTAAATGTCCCCAACAACGGATCAACAAACCCTTTTCTTCGACAACCAAAATCAACAAATTAATGTCATGGAAAAATTGAATATCATCATTATATTTTAGATTGTTTCAAGGTGGCTATCAAAAGACTGCTAGAACTTCTGTTGACAGGAGCGATCGAAAAATAAGTGCTCTTTGAACAGGTCATGTGTTATAGAGAAGTAACATCCGTATTTGCCACACAGTTTTATGCTACAGTTGTGCCCTGTTCCCAGAGATAGAATGATTCGCTGCTGATTGATACAATATGCCTAATTTGTCTAACAATTTGCATCCAAAGAAAGTCGAATAGAACCTAATTAATGTATCAATATTGGACCCCCAGGCAATCAAGTGTGTGGATAAGTACTTTTGAGATCGCTATGGACTGTAAGCCAAATGTCAAGACCAATAACCTCACTTATAACACTCCAAACAAATAGAATAATTGTAGGAAGCTATATAGTGTGGAACCAAGGGTAATGTTGTGAAACAGCCTATAATTAACTGTATGATATGGTTGAAAATATAAGGTTAAATAATATTATTGGTCAATGAATACTCCCTAAACAATATTATATTGAAGTATTCCTCCTGATCTGGGTTGTATTCATTCACAGAGAGAGTGTCACGAGGAAACAGTGATACTGAAATCTATCACTACCTTTTGGAAGCTTCAAAGTTTTCCAATTCCCACTTGATGAAACTTGGTGACCCGGAATTCAATTCAGCTGCACATGTAGTGAGTGGGTCTGTGTACATATGTACGTATATGTGAAAACACATGCACCTTGTAAAGTAAAAAAAGTGATGACCAATAGTGTTTTGACTATGAATTAAACTTTATATGTGATATACCAGCATGTACGTGAATGTGTGCACTCACTATGTACACCCACTCTGTGGTTTCCCCTTGTATATAGACAGTTGATGATTTGAACAGAGAGCTTGCGAGTATTTTGAATAAACCAAATCCAGAATATGCACGTCCTAACAATGACCTGGAATACTATAACTACATGGCTGGACCCTCTGAATCTAACTTTGGAACTACTCATGCTGTCGTGGCAACATCTAATGGTGATGTAGTGTCAGTGACATCAACAATTAATGACTATTTCGGCAGTGGATTGCTGTCGAGCTCAACCGGAGTGATATTGAATGATCAGATGGACGATTTCTATGTTCCAATCAAAGGTGAAGACCGATTTCCTTACAACCATGTCCAAGGTGGAAAGAGACCTCTCTCTTCAGTAACTCCCGCCATCATGACTGATTCCAATGGCAACCTGAGGCTTGCACTGGGAGCATCAGGTGGTCGGAGGATCCCACCAGCCGTAGGCCAAGTAGGTACCACACCGAAATGATGCATACGTCTATCCTAGACTACCAGTGCTATTCTCTCCCCATAATTTCACTTATACATGTATATATACACATAAACAATGTCTCTTCATTTCCAAATGTGTGCAATCGTATAGTTAAGAGGTATACCTTAACAATTAAGGATGAAAGTACCAACAGCCAAACTTTGATGACATATGCATGTTGTTATAAGCAATGAAATACACAACACAACATAGTGATTGGTTTTGTAATGTTAAATCCCATTGCATTGGAATTAAGATAAGTCTGTGTGTACAATGTATACCTATTCTTACATTTAATTTACATACACTTTAACAGTTACAGTAGTGGTAATTTGAAAATGATACCTGGTCAACCATATTTCCTTACTTACACTGTGTGCAATTGGTATAGTTAAGAGGTATACCTTAACAAGGATGAGAGTATCGACAGCCGTACCAGACAGCTAGCGTGATGATTGATTTTGTATTGTTAAACCCCTTTGCATTGGTGGATGACTCGGAGTATACTATATGTGTACCTATTCCTACATTTTATTGACGTACACGATAACAGTAGTGGTAAAATGACAACACCATAATTCTCTTTCTTCACTTCCTAGAGTGCCTTCTTTATTGTCAACCGAGGTGAAAGTATTGACGCTGGAATCAAGAGACCTAGGGTGTATGCCACTTTGGATGATATGGGCGGTGAAACAATTTTGGAGAAGGTGGAAAAGTCTGGAGAGTACAGTTTGAGCAGTGAGATTCAGGAAGAGCTCGGGTCCACCTACAGACATTACGATTTCAGGGATTACGGAATTAGTGTGGTCCAGGGAATTGAATTGCAAGGAAGTACCTTTGGTGCTTATTCTGATCCACGAAAGCGGGGTGTGGCAGCTGCTTATGGGTAGCAGTCTGTTCCTGGACCAATAACATATAATGATTTAGCCTAGGTTTATACATACAGTAACATGATAGATGTAGTATTCTTGTACTCTTTCATTTCAACTTACGGGACTGTTTTGTAGCAACATGTATATGCTGTCAAGATAGTAGTTGCCAATTAGTGTATATTTAATGTGCTGTTATTCATTAAACAGTCCAGGCTAGTCTAATCATTGAGCCTTTCGGTTTTGTAGTGTTTCCTGCAACAATTATTATAGTAATAGATTAATTGTGTATACTAAGCTGTTTGATACTTTGTATAATATTATACATGGGTATTTGAATATATGTAACTGATCAACTTGTTCATATATACAGTGACCTAGTAAGAACACAATCATGTTGATATAATAGAGTTTCTGCTTTTATAATTCGGATGATTAACGTCTGGTGCAGTTTATGTAGACACTGAAGGATCTGCAGTCTTCACATACATTGATAATATTAATGTGCCTGTGTGTATGCACATGTATGTGTGCACATCTGTATGTGTCAATGTGTGTGTGTGTAAACCTATGTCAAGGTGTGTGTACATGTGTTTGTATGTGCGTCCATGTGCATGTTTTGTGAAGGTGTGTATTTTTGCATGTGTATGTATGTACATGTCTGCTATATTGTCTGTTGTGTGTATGTTTGCATTAGTGTATAATGCTACTTTCTGTGTGTAGGCAGTCAGGTACAGTCTATGAAAACAACTGGAAACTTGTAATGTCAGTATCATTCTAACCAACACTAGATGACAAACCACAATCAATACTGGTGACAAATAAACCATCAAATTATATTGGTGTCATAAATAGTGATATACTTCATAACGAGAATTTCGAGATTGAAGTTTTCTGTAGTTGTCAGGGTATGTATAATATTATGATTGTTTTGTATGCAAATCAACAAACAATGTTGCGATTATAATATTATTATTATCATTTGAGTGTGTGTATTATAAAACGTATACTCGCAGTAGTCTAGGTTAATCATATTCATAGTTAACCACGGGTGGCCCGGGCTCATCGACTGGAGATCGAGTAGAGGGATAACCACAAGGAATCAACTGATGCTACTACTCTATCATCGGATGATGATCGCTCTCAGTTACTCGCGTATAATATAAGGTTAGTCTTTTGAAGTTATGTATGTCATGATAACTTGAAGTCTAGGTTTAACCGAATTGCCGATTTTTCATTTCATATTGGTATCTACATAATGGTATCATAGCTAAGGGTAATGATTACCCTTAGCTTCAGATAGTGCACACGATCTCTATAGCAGTAAAAATTTTAAATATTGCGAAACATTTACTTAGTCTACAATTATCGTACAATGTTTTATCGTTGGCCTATAGGTACTGTGTATCTATTTCGCTAGGTCAAGACAAATCGATATTGTCAACTATCGGAATGGCTCTGAACGACCCAGGCTACCAGCCAGTGAATACTCTACCTGTTGAGGTTTGTGTATTCTGTGGTATTATAAGATGTTGTGCACTGTATGTAGCTACCTCCATTGTATTTCTTGTTATGTAAGGGGTATATTATGATGTCATTGAATAATCGTTTATTATCAGCACATTTAAGTCTACAACTGTTACAGTTTGATGGAGCCACATGTAGTTGATCTGCGATTGACATAGACTAATAACCTTTTCACATGGACGCCCTACATTGTACACTGGGTTAAGACACTGTGAGAAGTCCGCATGCCATAACTGTTACAACTTTTGTGGTTGAACCCATTATAATTGGAGGTGCTGAACCATGTCCAAGTTCAACTTGATATGTTTCAATTTGGGACCGGTGAAATGCAAGGTTTCAAAGCTATATAATATAGTCTGCTGGTGAACCTATGAATATCATTATGAACTTGAATAATATACCGTAAACGCTGGTTGTTAAGTGCTGGCGCTTATAGGTGTGGCATCAAGGAAATAGGCACATAATAAAGAGCATACGCTTAACAACGGTGCCAAATATTATATCACTGTGAGGAAATGGCCTCTGGAGTTTCTCAAGCCCAAGAGTACGATCCATCCAGTGTAGTCCAAGGTAATCACGTCTAAAAAGTGGTCTGGACTCCTATCAGTGGAGAGCAACTACTCGTTGAGAAAAAGTAAGGGGCAACAAGAACAATACTTTTCCTATTGCGTTGGCGCTTAATGAATGTACCAATAGTACAAGGACAAAATAGATGCTTAACAAAAAATAGGTGCTTAACAACGAGCAGTGCTTAACAATCAGCGTTCACAGTATCAACCTCAATGGATAGTAACTGTTACAATTCATGACAGGGTCAAGATGTGGATATGTCTTTACCTTGCTATGATGGATGTTATTCATTGCCTTCTATTATTTTAAGATTTCATTTTAATAGCCTGAAACACTTTTAGACTGAGAGTCCTGCATACCCTTGAAAGGACATGAATTGAATGGGTTTAGCTGTATGCATGAGACTATACCAGACATATATACATGCATGATAACGTGCACTTTTGTTCAACATGAAATTGAAAACTTGTACTGAAGCAGTATTATTTCATCTTCTACCACTGACAGGAAACCAATAAGTATGTGAACACAGCGCCGTCATTCAACCAACTCCAAAACTGTGAACTAGATGTTCGACCCAACACACCTTTGAGTAAAGAATCTACAGACACTGGTGAGACTCAGGATAGCAGCAGTGAAATTGTGCTGTGCCAAGGAAGCCATCGGTGTCCCAAAGGCCTACCACGTGGTCCTCCAATGATGGATTTCTACCGTATCCTTAAGTGGACTTCTTGTACCCCTCAGATATTTGGCACAGGATATTGTCACATCCGAAAAGAAGGAATGACTAACATACAACTGTCTAGAGATTCGTGGGAGTGCGTTCAGGTCAATCCTTGAGCTGATCCTCTCCTTAAATGTGTCTATTTCTCCCTCGGTATGACAAGTGCTCCAGAAAATCTCGGCTATAACCTACAAACATGGTATGACATATCTCACCAGTTACTCAGAGGTAACAGTTTTGAGATCGGAAGTCTTTTTGGTTTGTACCTAATAGCCTGGACCATATACAATTGTGCTGAATATGGACCCCTTCCCAACAACTCAGAGAACTTTCTATTGTTATAGGGCAACTGAAAATCACACTTAGTAAGAATGGAGCTATATATGGAGCTTATCAACTACTGCATTAGACAAACCGAGTTCATGTCAAATTTTGTTCTTAAGCCTTACTTCCACATTACAAAGCTTCGATGGGAGTTCGAATACAAGCGTTTCACGGGTGATCTTGATGAATCTGTTGCCAAAGCACTTTTAAAGGGTATTGATGAAATGGTCCAGCTGTGTTACTCTTTTGATCACGAATGGATGAGAATTGATTCATTTGGAGCTATGGTCAGTGCAATTAACTTGAAAATAGAAATAGCTATCTGCTTCGAGAAAAGGATTCGAGACGCCTACATGTTTAGGAGCCTGAAGGAAGAAGCTGACGGCAATCTGAAAATGCTCACAGAGTACTTTGAAAGGAATCGTTCCAAAATCCCGATATATGATGAGGCTTGGTTGTACAGTGTTCAGTCTAAGTTCTATCGTATGATTGGTGCGGATTCACAAGCACATCGTTATGCTGAGCGTGCAGCTCGTCTATACCTCGAGTGTGGTCGTCACTGGAGAGCATTAGAAGAAGCTGAACACACTGGGGATACAAATCTCATCAGATACTGTCAAAAATGCAATCCACAAGTAGAGCAGAAAGAGTAACATAGCCTCCATACTATCCACTGAATACCCACTGATCATGACTGAGATGAATGTACTGTATATAACAACTCATGATCAATTTAATTCATAATCTCTCTTCATAAGCTTATTTGGAATTTGTAACTATAATAACCTGCATAATCATGACCACATTCAACAGAATTTATTATATATATTGTATGCACATTTTATCCACTTCAAACCAGCTCTATATATAACTTTTTGGTATTCACTGTCATCATAATAACAGCCATCTTTATTCTTGTGGTTACACATTACATTGTATTATATGCTAACCTATCCTAGCCCATTCTGCAAGCTCAATTGTCTGAGATTGATTGAATAATTAATAACAAGGTGTTAATTTGATTCTTGAGCAATCCATTCATGCCCAGTTTGATTCATTGCTTCAAGTTATTCTGTGTCAACATTATTATGCTTTCATTTTCAATATTGCAATTGATTTTGCTAAATTAATACAACTGAACGCATGCAATGGAACTGAACCATGCACAATATTAGATAATGTTCTACTGTATGTATGTGATACTGTGCATACAGTACATGCATGTATGCATATTAAGTGTACATGAACAGTTGACAACATGCATGTGTGAGCGTGTGCACGTCATGTACCGAGAATAAAGTGATGAGGGTCATGTTGACATTTTCTCTAATCTGTTTTGACGATTACGATAATTCAACAAGGTTTGATTCAGCTTAGCCACTGAGGGATCCATGGTCTCCATACGCACTACATAGTCACTGAGTAGACGCAGTACATGTCCTATGAAGTTGTTCCTATGTGTAGAGAATATGGATTAAGAGTGGTGTGTGTGTGTGTGTGTGTGTGTGTACACACACACAACACATGTATGTACACTGCGATTATACATATATGTACATATATACATCTCATACAGAACAACATGTACATACTTCTCATGTAGAGGGAAAACAGGCACATACTTCTCATGTAGAGGGACAACATGTACATACTTCTCATGTAGAGGGACAACATGTACATACTTCTCATGTAGAGGGACAACATGTACATACTTCTCATGTAGAGGGACAACATGTACATACTTCTCATGTAGAGGGACAACATGTACATACTTCTCATGTAGAGGGACAACATGTACATACTTCTCATGTAGAGGGACAACATGTACATACTTCTCATGTAGAGGGACAACATGCACATACTTCTCATGTAGAGGGACAACATGCACATACTTCTCATGTAGAGGGACAACATGCACATACTTCTCATGTAGAGAGACAACAGATGGTGAATTCAAGTAGCTGTCCACAAGAGACTGAACAACCCAGTACAAGTGAAGGGGCTTCCCCTGGCTGGCCCAAAAGGGCTCCTGTGGAAAACAAGCACAGGTTAAGTAACCAATGCTCTTAAACAGACAGGGATGTTTGCATATGCGAGCACTCTTACATTTGCCTTGATCAGTCTATCATAAATGGGGAGGAGGGTCTCCATTGACACACCCACTTTACGGAAGGTTTCCTGAACAAACTCAACCGACCAAGTCAACCTACAGCTCTGCATCTCGAGAAGCTTGATCAAGTATCCTACAAAGATGTAGACAGCATATGAGTACCCATGAGCACATGTATTGTAAGGTGTGTGCTGTGTGTGTGTGTGTGTGTGTGTGTGCGTGTGTGTGTGTGTGTGTGTGTGTGTGTGTTGTGTGTATGTGCATGTGTGTGTGTGTGTGTGTATTTTTGATAGTACACAAATGTTGCACACTGTACATATATGTATTCACACTATAAATACAGTATCACACACTAAATTGTCTGTAGACCGAGTGTCATCCACTGACTACACAGACAACATACTCACCAACAGGGAAGTAGCGTTCACTCTGGCCATACAGTTGACCCAGGGAGACTACCTTTGTTCTAATGGCTCTCATTTGGATATCAACAGATTGACCAGCATGCTGTGTCAGTCCTGGAAAGGGGAGAGGATGAAGAGATGTACCCTATGATACCATTAACTTACTGAGGGTTGACACTGAACTAATACAAAATGTACAAGCAACAGACAAAATATGTACATCAAACCATGTACCTGATACAAAGGTATGCATCCATGTAAACACACACATACACACACACACATATCCATGCACACACAACACACACACACACACACACACACACACACACACACACACACACACACACACACACACACACACACACACACACACACACACACACACACACACACACACACACACACACACACACACACACACACACACACACACACACACACACACACACACACACCTTCACTGATGATATTTCTCCACAGAGACTCAATCAGACCAGCATCATAGTGTCCTGCACAATGCAGGATTGCTAGCTTACATTCATGGAGGTCCAGTTCATCAGCAAAGTCCCCATACAACGTAGTGACGTCCATCAACTGTGAGTTGAGGTGATCAATGGCTTGCCTCTTCTCTCCACTGTCCGGGAGTTTCTCAGTTTCACTCAACACAAGAACCTGTATCCTAGCAACCTGAGGGGAGAAAATAACCAAACTAGGAATACCCACTGTAAACAAAGAAACTATCAGTAAACAAGAGCCAACACAAGCTAGTTCATTTTCAAACCACTTCAATGGGTGTTTTCCCTGAATGGATTACATACTCTGCCGTGTTTACATGATAGTGTGTCAAAACAGTTATGAATCAATACGACTGTAGAGTAGCTGAATTAAATGTAATTCCTAGCCAAAAATGATGTTTTCATCAAATGTTTCAACAAATACCACCGACAAAGACAGCAGTGAGCTGTCAAAACATTTGGTGAAAAATCTCTTTGACTAGTGAATTGCATTCAGTTTTGCTATGATGACACCTAGCCCGTCAACCATTTTGCACAACTGCATGTGGAGTTTTCCAACACTGGTATAACTGGGCTGTGCAGTACCTGGTGTGTAGAGTAACCTCAAGGATGAGGTATGATCAACACCTCTGTTTACATAACAACCCATTGTTGACTGTCATAATGAGTACACAGTTTGTTTACTGTACACATGCAGTGTTCTCTCACATCCATCTTCTCCTCCAGCTCATGAAGGAACTCTCCGTCCTTTGACAAACTGGTGGACATTGTGGTGCTCTTGGCACACATCACAGCTCGAGAGAGATACTCGACTCTTTGTTCTAGGTTGAAGTGGGGCCTATCAAGAGGAAAGATGCTGGTGGTGAGGAGTGAGGAGTGAAGGTGAGGAGTGAGGGGTGAGGAGTAGGGGTGAGAGGTGAGTGGTGAGGGGTGAGGGGTGAGGGGTGAGGAGTAGGGGTGAGGAGTGAGAGGTAAGAAGTGAGTGAGGTGGTGAGTGGTGAGGAGTGAGGAGTGAGGACAAATGGGTTCATGTTAAACTGATACTATGGCTTATTCATTTAGAATCCTAGCAAAATCCTTCATGTTCAGCTATTTTTTTCAGTATCCTAGCAACACATACTCACCCTTCACGTTCAGCTAATTTATTCAGTATCCTAGCAGCTGATCCGTAGTTTCTTGCTCTCTCATAATATTTCCACAAAAGATCCAAAATTAGCAGTTGTGTCTATACAAACGTACAATACAATAGGCAATACACTACGCACACATGTAAGTACATTTCAGTGAATACTGTATACAACACTCCATTCAGTACAGTCTACAGTGATGGGGAGATCTCAACATGTGGGTGGATTATAGAGGTTCACTCAGTACAGTCTACAATGATGGGGACATCTCAACATGTGGGTAGATTATAGAGGTTCACTCAGTACAGTCTACAATGATGGGAAGATCTCAACATGTGGGTGGATTATAGAGGTCCACTCAGTACAGTCTACAATGATAGGGAGATCTCAACATGTGAGTAGATTATAGAGGTCCACTCGATACAGTTGAATCATGTAAGATCTGAAGTCCCAACAAAAGTGAGCCTTACAATCACACTATGATCTGCCACACCCACACTCCAATATACCACACCCATTCTCAAGGCTGCCACACCCACTCTCAAGGCTGCCACATCCATTCTTCCACATGCCATGCCCACACTGCAAACTGCCAAACCCACAATTTCACCCACCACACACACACACACACACACACACACACACACACACACACACACACACACACACACACACACACACTTCCAGTTGCCACGCCCACCTGCAGATCATCCGAAATGGACTGCTGGAGGAACTCCTCCACATAGGGTGACTCCACTTGGACCAGTCGGTCCTTGAGGTTAGAGCGAATCAACCAGAGGTAGAGGGTGAAGTGGAAGAGAGGGTCTTGGGACCTCAGAGCGAAGTTCAAAGTAGCCTCAAACTAACAAAGGACATACGTACATGTTATGTGGTAGTCAGGGGAAGCCAGTTGCAATGTATATGTACATGATTAGTATGGAGACTTATAAATATTATTATGTATGCACATATACAAGACATGTTTATAATACATAACTTAGGCACGTAAAACACATACATGCACACACACACACACACACACACACACACACACACACACACACACACACACACACACAATCATCTACTCCAATAATGAATTGTACCAAAGCATCTCTTTTGAATACAACAGCCAACTCAACATTGCTTGTTTGCATGTACTCATCTGTGCAGTGACACAGTCCACTGTGTCCAGCAGACGACGCATGTAACCGTGTTGACAGGAACTGA
>OZ026562.1:4022500-4025000 GCA_964020155.1 Chondrilla cf. caribensis
TACTTACTAAACAAATTGCACTGTAATAATTATATTGAGCAGCTGAATGAAGACACTAATGCATGTCCATACCTTCTGTAAGTGGAAGAAAGATTGGATTTCCTCGTCATTTTGTCTTTCGAGAAGATATCGAAGCTGGTCCACAGGTTTCAGTTTTGTGAAGCTGTAACATCCCTGAGCTGTGAGTAGCACGAATTGTCTTTGAGCTGAAGCATGTTGGGTGACCACACTGGGTGGGAGGGGCTTGTCAGACATGGTGGGCGTGAACGGGTCAGGTCCTTCAGTAAGGCTCCACACTCGTCCATCAACAGGAATAATCACTCGGGATTCCATGAGAAGATTTTGGAATGGAAACAAGTCCAAATCAACCAGCCACAAATAGTCTTGATTTTCGCTCTGCTTGGCAGCTAGAAGAAGCGTTCCTCTACGATAGTAGGCGAAGTGGACGGCAGTCCCTATTCTCGGACCATTGGAGGAGGAGGGGCTAAAACCAGGGGGAAGACGGACATGTACGAGGGCTAACAATGATGGGCGTGATTTAATTCCATTGGGCGTGGTCGTGAAGTAAAAACGAACACCTACAACAGGAAAGGTTAAACAGGACAAATGTAAGTGCACTCAGACATTCGGTACACTAGTATACACACATCCATATCATATTTGATCGCTAGGACATTGGAAAGACCAGCAAGGAGACAAACAGAGGCAAACACAAACAACAACAGAGGCGAACACAACAACAGAAGCAAACACAACAACAACAACAGAGGCAAACACACAACAACAGAGACAAACATAACAACAGAGGCAAACACAACAACAGAGACAAACACAACAACAGAGACAAACACAACAACAGAGGCAAACACACAACAACAGAGACAAACATAACAACAGAGGCAAACACAACAACAGAGACAAACACAACAACAGAGACAAACACAACAACAGAGGCAAACACAACAACAGAGACAAACACAACAACAGAGACAAAAATAACAACTAAAATGATGACATCAACAGTAAACTAGCCTGCTTTTGATACAGCCATGAAGTGCAGTGTTGAGGAATCCGTGGTAGGAATGGCAGATGCATACACCAGAGGGTAAAATAGATTCTTGTCCGTCAACCTACGATGAGCACAGCAGATGGATACATAGAATGTTGGAGAAGAGGAAGAAATACAGGACACAAGGAATGGAGAGAGGTACAGATGAGATCATTTCTCCTGTCATGATATCATAGAGACTCACAGTTAGTGGTATCAGGTAAAATTACAGTAAAAATGCATTGAGACAAACTATAAGAGACACACAGCATCAGTTCTTGTTATCAGATGTTCTCATCAGGAGTTACTTACTACATGTACACCACTACAGTAAACCAAATAATGCTCAGAAATTAGTTTGCGTTAAGCAGCAATTTGTCTTAATTGTATTAATCTCAACGAGTTTCTATTTAATGTATAGCAATATTGAGTAGTCATGGAACACACAATAACAACACGGCTACATGTGCTCTACACGTGTACTCACCTTGTTGACTGGACTGCTCGTTGCACAATGGCGTCCAGAGACATGGCGGCTACTCGGTCAGTGGACGTCCCCTCTTTCCCGAGATCGTACACTTGTATGGTTCCCTTCGAGGACAGAGAGTACAGAATGCATCGAGACCTGTCAACAATTATCTGTTCCAGAGCATCTGAGGAGTCAGAGAGACCATCCGTCAAAGTAAAATAGACCATGCGTGTACTGCACATGTGTAGAATACTTTATTCAATGTGCAAGTTACATATGTACACACATAAGTATGTATATACGTACATGCATACTATACATGCGTATGTATGTACATACATACATACACACATAAGTATGTTTGAATCAATAGTAAGGATGGAAACTGCTGTGAGCCAGAGGAATGATAAGCAAGGAAGTATGAATTATACACGTCTCTGTGTGCCCACAGGTACATGCGTAGGCTCACAGCATAGAATGTTGTATGATATCCACACATGTATCAATAGTATCAATTTCCCCCTATGACTGTTACTATGGGTGTGCTACAAAAGTGTGTCACAGAGGTGTGTCTCAGGTGTGTCACAGGGGTGTGTCACAGGGGTGTGTCACAGAGGTGTGTCTCAGGTGTGTCACAGAGGTGTGTCTCAGGTGTGTCTATGGTGTGTTTCAGGGGTGTGTCTCAGAGGTGTGTCTCAGAGGTGTGTCTCAGAGGTGTGTCTCAGGTGTGTCTCAGAGGTGTGTCACAGGTGTGTCTCAGGTGTGTCACAGAGGTGTGTCTCAGAGGTGTGTCTCAGGTGTGTCACAGAGGTGTGTCTACGGTACCAGGGGTGTGTCTCAGGTGTGTCACAGAGGTGTGTTACAGAGGTGTGTCACAGAGGTGTGTCTCAGGTGTGTCTCAGGTGTGTCACAGAGGTGTGTTACAGAGGTGTGTCTCAGAGGTGTGTCTCAGGTGTGTCTCAGGTGTGTCACAGGGGTGTGTC
>OZ026562.1:4030000-4070000 GCA_964020155.1 Chondrilla cf. caribensis
CGACCAGTACTAATGCTTTATTAGTGGAATCCTTCAATCACTCCCAAGCCCAATACAATACACTAAACTCAAGACAATACAAGTGTTAACTGTACGGACACTTTGGCTGGGGATGGGCTTGGGAAGGCTTCATAGAAAAGTACACCGTCCATAATACACACATACAATGGTGGCTAAACCACAACTCCTCCAGGTGTACGCCGTCCATAATACACACATACAATGGTGGCTAAACCACAACTCCTGCAGGTGTATGCCGTCCATAATACACACACACAATGGTGGCTAAACCACAACTCCTGCAGGTGTACGTCGTCCATAATGCACACACACAATGGTGGCTAAACCACAACTCCTGCAGGTGTACGCCATCCATAATGCACACATTACACCACCACAAGAGGTGACTGATGAACACACTATTGCACATACTGCAGGCACTACATGCCACTGATTGTAAGATTCACAGTTGAAGTCTTATCCTTAAAAAGTGTGGTTCGTTGAAAATTCACAGCCCAGTATACAGCCTTTGGAGAATGTGTCAAACGTGAGAATTTATTTCTGTTAAAATCTATGGAAACAGCTGGTCTTTCCCTAGAGATGTGGACTCCTTTGAAATTCAAAATATATGTACTGTACGTATTTAACATAATATTATTATACACTTTATACAAATAATAAATTAATTAATGCAAAACACATCACGTTATTATATTATATAGACATGTATACATATTAGATACAACATATATGTACTCACCCGTCATGATAGTTCCAGACGTAGATGTTACTGTCTATCGTCAGCCAAGCTCTGCCTATCTCAGCAAATATCCCCATTGCACAGTTACACTGCATTTCTGAGGGCAATGGGTTAAGAAGTACAAACTCTAGAAGAGGACTCCCCTGTTACATAGGTCAGCAGGTAGGGAGGCAGGTGGGTAGGTAGGTTGGTAGGTAGGGAGGTAGGTGGGTAGGTAGGTGGGTAGGTAGGGAGGCAGGTAGGTAGGTAGGTAGGTAGGTAGGTAGGTAGGTGGGTAGGGAGGCAGGTGGGTGGGTAGGTTGGTAGGTAGGTAGGTAGGGAGGCAGGTGGGTGAGTAGGTAGGCAGGTGGGTAGGTAGGTAGGTAGGTAGGTAGGTAGGTAGATAGGCAGGTGGGTGAGTAGGTTGGTAGGTAGGTAGGTAGGTAGGTAGGTAGGTAGGTAGGTAGGTAGGTTGGAAGGTAGGTAGGTAGGTAGGTAGGTAGGTAGGTAGGTTGGTAGGTAGGTAGGTAGGTAGGTAGGTAAGTAGGTAGGTTGGTAGGTAGGTAGGTAGGTGAGTGGTATTATTAGGCAGGTAGATAGGGTGGATAGGGAGGCATCTTGGGTAGGTAGGTTGGTAGGTAGGTGAGTAGTAATACTAGGCAAATAGATAAAGAAAGAGGTGGGTGGATGGGCAGGTAGGTAGGCACACAGGTAGATAGATAGGTAGGTATTCATATCTATGTGTGTGAAAACTCACTTAAAATGTTCCTTGTACTAGCTTGCAATGGTTATGTATTTGATATCAAAAAAAGAGTTTGAAGAGAAACACATAACAAAACTTTCTTAACTGATTAAGACCAGATAGGCACATATCTTATTAATTATTAGAGATTAAGTGTCTCACTCGAAACTTTCATCATTAAATTTTCTGCCACAGCCATGGTGTGAGTGTGTACTCTTAACATCATTATCAGTCACACAGGTCTAATGAAATATGCAGTCTAGACAAGACACTGTATGAACACCACCCAGAGAGATAATTGTACAGGGGAACACCCAATGAGGTAACTGTACAGGGGGACACCCAGTGACGTAACTGTACAGGGGAACACCCAGTGAGGTAACTGTACAGGGGAACACCCAGTGAGGTAACTGTACAGGGGAACACCCAGTGAGGATACGATCGAAGTGCTCCAACAGCTCTGGAGGAAGGGGCGTGTGCTTGAACCCGCCCACATACGGCAGGTTAGCGAGTGCAGGCACCTGTGTTGCTAGGGTGGGGTAGTCGTAGTCACTGGCTCCGCTCACATTGGTGTGGTCTGGAGTGGTGAAACACACAATGACACAACATTGAATGGTGGGGAATAGAGAATACAGCTGGAGCTGGTTGTACAAACTCATGCGCAATTCCACTACAAAAAAGATCTATTACCAACATACATATCTTATCTCCAGCCACAAAAGTAATGTATTTGAACTTCGCGATTAATTCCTTCTATATGGAGGTATGAACTACTAACTGTACTGACAGCAGTAGGGGCAGCTATGTACATACATCTGTGAAAAAACAGTCATAATGTAGGTCCCTTGTGGTTGGTGTAAACTGGTTTCAATCATAGATAAGCATAGTGTGTGCCAGTGCATATGTGACCTATAGTATACAGTACGTGATGGTATACATAGCCACACAGAACACACACACATACACACACACAATATATATACATACATACACAATACATGTACATACAGTACACATACATGTATACCTACATACTTACATACACAGTACATGTACGTACATATGTAAACACATAATTGTGGCAATGGAGAGTAGCCTTCCCAAGGAGTGCCCAGTACAAATCATGATACATCAAACATATGTACATATACATGTGATGTCATCAAAGCCAACTGTGCGTAGAATACATACAAATGTATACACAGTGGGCTCTTGATGGATCAAACATGTGCGGACACTGAAACAAAGACTAAAAAATGTTCTTTTTTATCATGAATGACCACAACAGCCTCCTTGGTTCACTATGAGCATTCTGAAAGACACACAACAGCCCTTCAACAACTGTTCACACTCGTGCACTGCGTGTACAGCAGGTACACAATGTATATCACTGCCCATGAAGCATGATGGATGGGCTCATCTTGACCAGCAGTACAGCTGATCAGCCATCTTGGGCTACTTATTATGCTAATGTTTAATCACTGTTCAATCATCACTGTTTAATTAGCTGAATACGAAGAAATGCACCTATGTAGCTTCAGATGATGATAAAAGGCCCTGCCTACATCAAAACCCACACTTGACATATCTAACAATATGACATACAATACAACTTGACATATTTAACATCAAGATATCACTTCATATCAACGTACGATGACTGTTTATTCTAAAGAGTCCGCTCAATTCGATCTGGTCGTCATCTGCATTCAGTTGAGAGTCTATCTCACAACTAGCGCCCTCTAGAGCTTCCTTTTCCTTCGCTTCCACGTAATCTGAAGACATGATGATGCTTTTGAAGCATAAAATCACAAAACTATGATAAAGGGATCGACCGAAGCATGAACCCCTCCAATTTGTACTGAACTCGGTTGCGTGCTCGGAGGGCGCTTATTCCAAATAGAGAGCACCAATTTACACGTCCAATCAAAATCAATCAAGGCAGCATTGCGCAATCGCTGATCAGGTGATACGTCCTCTGGGGCGAGACTATAAACAAATACCTGGGTGGACTGAAAATCTACAATTGTGGTTTTCCGAGCAGGTATAAATGGTATAGACCGGTTCCGAGAGGGAAGTCTTTGCCTTGTCTAATTCCGACCTGTATTGGAAGCGTACTGTAGTGAGTTGGAATCTGTTAGTATAACCAAATCTCAAGTGAGTTGACCGTTTGGCCATAATCAACATCATATAAGTAGTTTGAGTTTCTCCGTTTGGTGATGTGTTCGCTTTACGGCGATTAAGCACTACTCCTTCTCACCCACATATCTCTTTGTCCGTTTAGTCAAGCAATAATCTTCCGTAAGACCACTTGAATATACTAAAGACGTCGAAATGGGGTCTGGTTTGTGTCGATGTGTTTCTGGCGAACCCGAGGAAGGTATTAACGGCGACAGAGAACTACTTATGCCGGGACAGTACAACGTCCCGCAAGGTCCTCCTCCTCCGTACCAAGTGAGTGTGTATGCGCCGACGTGCGTGTGTGTGTGTGTGTGTGTGTGTGTGTGTGTGTGTGTGTGTGTGTGTGTGCCGACGTGTGTGCATGTGTGTGTGTGTGTGTGTGTGTATGCGCCGACGTGTGTGTGTGTGTGTGTGCTTCCTATACTGCACATACAGTGAACCTGTCCACCCTCAATACATATGTATTGTCCTACTATGGTATTCTATACACAGGTATATGTATGCATGCATACAGTCTGTTGTCCAAAATCAATGTAATACATATGCATATTTTATGTGTATGCTGTTTCAATGCATGCTAACAGTGTGAATTTATAACCATTCACTATTAAACTCCAACTATTAAATTTTGACTCCAATTTCTTCTGTGAATCTGAAACATCTCATGGTGGGATATTCAGTTTCAACCCTCTTCTATTTTGTAAAATGTAATGTGATTCTGTTTTCAATCTGGTGAGCTACTGCTTGCTGAGTGCACTGCTGAATGGGCACTTTCTTCACTCGACTGGTGTTGGGGGTACATATGGTGTACCTCTATCTGTAATGCACTGCATAAAATTCTTTCTATTTCTGTCACTTGTATGGGTTCTTTCCACTTGTATGGGTTCTTGTCCTTGTGATGTGGTGCCAGTACAGTTGGTGATGTCATGGTTGGGGTGGGGGTGTCCCTGTGGCTGCTGACTGTCAAAACCAGTCCTAATGTTGTGGGTAGATGTACATGCGACATCATTACTGTGGTATAATATTGTTTGTGAGTTAGGGGTAGGGTTGTTTAAGGTGTGTTGTATGTGTGCGGGTGTGTTGTATGTGTGTGGGTGTGTTGTATGTGTGCGGGTGTGTTTGTGTGTTTGTGATGTGAGTGAGTCTGTGTGTGTGCATAGTTTGAGTGCTTGAGAAAATCCATACCAGTCGCGTGGTACAGGTAGTTATGCAATGACTTCCTGCTGTGGTCATGTGTGCAATGTCACTTCCTATGTTACTAAATATAGCTACTGACTCATTCCCAAATGTGATTGTGGCCATGATTTTTAGAGATCATTTTCATAATATTAAGTATACACTAACACATGAGTAATGCCCTGTGTACAGCATTGTCTACATTTGTAGTGTAAACAAAAGCAGTGACTGTGTGTGTGTGTGTGGTGTGTGTGTGTGTGTGTGTGTGTGTTTGCTCATCTCTCTCTGTGTGTGTGTGTGTGTATGTGTGTGTGTGTGTGTTTGTGTGTGTGTATGTGTGTGTGTGTGTGTGTGTGTGTGTGTGCAGACATACTTGTATATCACATGAATCTTCAATGGGTCATACTGTTTGACACTTCTTTGTTGCTCAGGAACACGCACCACGCTCTATGTATCGCAGAATACACGAGACAGCACAACTTCAGTTAGTCCAAAGAGTCACTATCATCCATAATTTACCGTTTGGAAAGTATGCAGCTGGTGAAGAGAAGGAGAAGCATGACAAGATGAGAGAGTATGTTTACTGTGTGTTTGCGTGTGTGTGTGTGTGTGTGTGTGTGTGTGTGTGTGTGTGTGTGTGTGTGTGTGTGTGTAAGTACATGTTTGTGTGTTTGTGCATGCATGCATACACACATGTAAAGACATGTTCACAAGGTGAAGTGTAGGTGTAAGTGATCACTATTTGGGCATCCAATTCCTGCTATTTTCACCTCTGAGATGTTCTCACTGTCAAAGCACTCGGTACACAGTGTGTCAAAGCACTCGGTACACTGTGTGTCAAAGCACTCGGTACACAGTGTGTCAAAGCACTCGGTACACAGTGTGTCAAAGCACTCGGTACACAGTGTGTCAAAGCACTCGGTACACAGTGTGTCAAAGCACTCGGTACACAGTGTGTCAAAGCACTCGGTACACAGTGTGTCAAAGCACTCGGTACACAGTGTGTCAAAGTGCTCTGTAGACTGGCCAACCCTACAGTATAAAGTGGCTAACATCTCAAGTCTTCATAATCATCATTTTTGTGTCTTTTGTTGAATTCCTAATACCTTGTACGTAACTGTTACCTGCGCCTGATACATTTACCTAATGTACGTGATGCCCGAAGCCTGGAACCTTGTACATGATACCTGTTTGTGATGCCTGGTGTGTAATACCTTGTACCTCGTACTTGTACCTGTTGCCTAATACATACCTTGTACCTAATACCTACGTATACATGATCCCCAGTGCCTACCATCTTGTACCTAATACCTGGTGCTTCCTCCTCTCCTAGGTGTGCCATATGTATGATGGACTTTGCGAACGGGGACACCATTCGTTTCCTCCCTTGCATGCACTACTACCACATCCGATGCGTGGACGACTGGCTGATGCGTTCCCTCACTTGCCCAACGTGTATGCAGAGGGTGGACCTGACCTTAACAGCCAATCAGAATCTCTGGTCCCAGTCTTCAACTCACCAACGACAGAGCAGTACCAGCTCCATGTCGTCAGAGTCCTCACAGAGCTCCAGTGGGTCCGCAGTGAGGCTGAGGTCAGCGCGATCCGTCGTACCACCTCCACCACCACTGCAGCGCCTTCAAGTGTCCAGCCCCTGATCGCCAGCTAGTGTCTCCTGTCTGTGTAAGTCCTCGTACGTACCAAAGTAACTCTAAATTATCACTAGCTGCGTATCATCCCATCCAAGGCTGACGTACTGTATATGCATGTTCACCCGCAAATGTACCGTACTACTGTATATCATTCTATGCACACAATTCTGTACACTGTACCATCACCATGATACTATGTACATACGTACGTACTTTGTACATTATTTATTCATTGTGCACGTATTGTATTATAGTTTTAAAATGTATGCATGTGTGCTATTTTTATAATAATAATATTTTAAAATGTGATCATAACAATATTATGTAATTATTCTTATTTTAATTAATGAGGGTTGGTATTACATTAATTAATATAATATCAATTGGAAATCAATTAAAAAATCATAACAATATTATTATTACATAAATTGTATGAAGAATGACTTTCTACAAGCACTAGGTAACACTAACGTGTACTGTATGTAATGAAGTGCAATATAAAACAATTCTACAAAATGGAAAAGATTGTAGGGATGACTGGCATACGAAGTGACAGAACAAGGCAGAGATCAGTGGGGTAGGAACGAGGAGACCATGTTGTGGGAAAATAATCCTGCATGACGTCTATGGCAGGGATTGAAATAACGCAATGTACAGTACACTGTGGTATGAGGGTGTTGGGGTGTTTTATCTTATCATAACCAATAATGTGCATATTATGTACAGTCCAACTTGCTGCATGGTGTTATAAGTACGTATACCTTGAAGGGCGACCAAATCTGTACTTCTTGTCAGAGGTATAGTACGTACCTACTACTGTCAGTACTGGTTGACATAGTGTACAAGAGCTAAGGAGTGAGTGAAGTGTACTCACTAAATATAACCAGATTCGAAGCTTGCTTAGTAAGTGTCTTGAAGAGCACACCAAATCTGTACTTCTTGTCAGAGGTACCTACTGTCAGTACTGGTTGACATATTATGTATATTAGTTTGGAACTGGTCATGTGGAGTTTATAATAATATTATACCATAACCAGGAGTAACTAACCCATACTTACTAAGCAATTGCAAGTTGCACTGTACTACAACACTTGACTCTAGTACTTCTCTTACCATACAGTGCTATTCTGAAATATTACAGTGGAACCCCATGGCCACTTGAAAACATAAACTTGATTTTTATAAAAGGGAGTTCATTTTCCACAATTTTTTCAGTTTTTCAATTTCACTCTTGAATCCAATAGTTACCCTAGTGACACAGGATCGTCATATAGATAATATAGTACATCATGTTGGACGTGGCTCAGCACACCACCATTCTGAGGTACTACGTATACAGTAGAACCCCATTTAAAAACACTTGAAAATCGAATTTTGAATTTACTTTCCAATTATCAATTTCAATCCTAAGTTGAATCTATTTGTTACCCTAGTGATACAGGATCTCATAAAGTACGTACATACGTAGATCCTCAAACTACAATGAATAAAGTTTATAAAAGTGTCCTAACTAAGCCGGCGTTCTCATTTCTTGATCAACTGGGCACGGTTCAGCTTGTAATAGATGCCTCCATTCTTGAGCAACTCAGAGTGAGTGCCTTTCTCGGCCACTTTGCCTCCTTTGATGACAGCAATGGTGTCGGCATTTTGAATGGTTGACAGGCGGTGAGCGATGATGATGGTGGTTCGTCCTTGGCTAGCCTGTGAGTAGGGGTTGAGGAAGAAGAAGCACTCAAGGATAGATACATTGTACAATGTTACTGGAACACAAGGAATGTAATTAAATACAAGGTGGAAAGTAGTAAATGTCCAGTGTTCATACGAAATTGTCCCTTCGAGTATTGAGTTTGTGAGAGAGTAAAAATTTCCATGGTAGTGAGTGAGGACACTCCTCTCTTCTATGAATAGCCCCTATTACATGCATATACTGTTCCTCTGTGTAGACATGCCGAGTGCCACTATGAGAATACACTGTCTCTCCGTGTAGACCTGACAGGTGATGCTATAAGAATACACTGTCTCTCTGTGTAGACCTGGCAGGTGATGCTATGAGAATACACTGTCTCTCCGTGTAGACCTGGCAGGTGATGCTATAAGAATACACTGTCTCTCCGTGTAGACCTGGCAGGTGATACTATGAGAATAGACTGTCTCTCTGTGTAGACCTGGCAGGTGATGCTATAAGAATACACTGTCTCTCCGTGTAGACCTGGCAGGTGATGCTATGAGAATAGACTGTCTCTCTGTGTAGACCTGGCAGGTGATACTATGAGAATAGACTGTCTCTCTGTGTAGACCTGGCAGGTGATGCTATGAGAATGCACTATCCCTCTGTGTAGCTGATAGTAGCTAATGATAGTAGTCACATGACAGTCACATGACTTCACTCACCCTATCAAGAGCATCCTGCACGATACCCTCACTCTCTGCATCCAGAGCTGATGTGGCTTCATCCAAGAGAAGGATCTTGGGGTCCCTGACAAGGGCTCTAGCTATGGCAATGCGCTGCTTCTGTCCTCCAGACATCTGGGTGCCCCTGGACCCGACGTTAGTGTCATACCCCTACAAAGATACACAAAGAATGGACTAACAACAGCAGTAAACAAAGAGTAGTTTTGTTATCAGTAAACTCTCAGGATAACTCAGGATATGTACTACACCCAATCACACACTAGTGCCATACCATAGGCAGTCCCAGGATGAAGTCATGGATATTAGCAGCTTTAGCGGCCTCTTCAACCTCCTCATCGGAAACATTCCTGAACAGAGCTCCATAGCGAATGTTTTCGGCAATACTAGCATCAAACAGGACTGGCTCCTGACTCACAATCCCAATCTGCTGTCTCAGCCATTTCAGGTTCAAACTGCAGAGATCTTTCTGATCCAGACACACCTTACCTCCATCAAACTGTTCTTCAATTGGTTGTTTGAGACTATTTGGTTCCTCAGAATACTGAACAATAGGATTGTCAACAGAAATCTGCGTCTCCAACCTCTTCCCAGGTTCTCCCACATGGTCCTGTTTGGCAGAATCAGGGTCGTAGAATCGCTCAATGAGGGAAACAACGGTGCTCTTGCCACACCCACTGGGTCCCACCAGAGCCAGCGTCTTGCCTTGCTGTACGTCAACAGAGAGGCCCTTCAGCACGGTTACATCAGGTCTGGACGGATATGTGAACTTCACATTCTTAACCTCGACATTTCCCAACACCTTATGAAGGAGAGAGAGCAGCAAATATTGATAAAATGAAACGTACATCAGTTGGTAACTCTAGAGTGAGGAGTGAGAATGTACACCACACACACACACACACACACACACACACACACACACACACACACACACACACACACACACACACACACAACACAAACATACTTCTGATCCTTTCTCTCCTTCTTCAGAGTACACATCAATCTTGGGTACTCTCCTGATCATGGCAAATATCCTGTTTGCGGATACTCTCGCTTTGGCGTAATTGGGAGCAAAAGCACTAGCTTGTCCTGCTCCCTGAGCACCAAATATGAGAGCATTGAACACACTGCAGTAGGGAACAATGGGAGTAAATGATAGATCAGACGACCTAAGACACTACACTACATAGGTATAATATCGTAACATTCAGGAGCTTTGTGTATTTGAGGGCAGAAACAGTCAAAGACAGAATGTACTTTGTTGTACAGACCAATAGTAAACCTTATAGCACTTGATAACATAGGCTTGGTTAGATTGACAGATATTATGGTTGTTGAACTCACACAAATACTCTACTGAATGGAGCAAAGGCAACATGATCTGTTGGTCTGGTGACCTGCCATCCTCCGTAACCGAACACCAGGACCAAGCCAAGGAAGAGCATTCCTTGAGATATCCCGTACATGAACCCGGCCAGAGCAGGACCGATCAGGGAGCGTTTGTGGATGGCGTTCACTTGCTCACAGTACAGCTCATAGAATGTCATCTCTTTCCCCAAACTCGCTACAGTACGAATGTTTCCGATAGATTCAACACTGAGTTTACCAGCCTCCTCAAGGTCCTTTTTGTTCTTCTGTGTGAATCCAGTGATGGCTTTCAACTCTAGTGCACCAGCCACCATGAGGATTGGGATGAAGCCGAGAACAATAAGAGTAAGACTCCAAGAGTACCCAAAGGCAATGGCAACAGACAACAGGAGAGAAAAGGCTACTTGGAAGAGCACACCAAGACGAGCTCCAGTAGCACCTTGGACTTGGGCGGCATCGTTGGCAAGACGTGTGGTGAGGGCTCCTGTTGTGTTGAACTTGTTGTCAAAGAACTCCATGTCCTGCCTCAACATGGACTTGAACACCCTCTCCCTCAGTCTGGCAGTGAGGAACTCTCCAGCGATAGTGAAGCTAAAAGTCTGAGGAAACACCAAAAGGAAGAACAGAATAATACTAAACACTCATTCATACCTATAAACATACAAAACTGATCTGGGGTTCAAATCCCCAAGAAGGTGACTTTTTATACTTAATTCCACAATGTATAATATTATGCATGCCTTAATGAAGATCCCAACTCCTGAGACAACTCCCAGTAAAAACAGCAGACCAGACCAAAGAGCCACCTCGGATTCCGGATCATTAGACGTGAACACCTGCACAGGATAAGAAACATGATATGATGGAGTGCTGGTTTGAGTAGAGTTGAGTTTTGAGCACAGCACTGTACACACACTACAGACACACACATACAAGGACAATTATATCTAAATTATGTATATACATATTTACACTATTGAGGTATGTACATGTGTAGGGATTAATCTGTGACCCTGCACTAGTGAAAGGCCGGTGGCATGAACACAGCTCTCTACTGCTATTGGCCATGGCAGCAACACTGACAGTATTGGTAGAGTATGTACATGAGTATGTAGGCATGTACGTATTGTAAGCTATTGAGTACACACTTACCTCCAACACTTCGGTACTGACTGCACACACTCATTGACAAGACACCCAGCACATACATACATATCTATGCATCCATGCATTGCATGTTGAGTATCTGCAACACTTACTGTCAGTACTTCTCCAAAGAATATGGCAAACAAAGGAAGTCCAATTCCTTCAATGAAGCTCCCCAGGATCCCAAGTGCAATGAACGGCCACTCTTTAGCATTGACCTTCAGAATTTGCAGCAATCCGACTTGTTCCAGGTCCTTGTCAAATTCTTCCAGCTGTGAATTGGAGATGGTACCAACAGTAGGTTCACAACATACGTACGTATGAGGGTAAATATGATATACATACAATAGTACACACATTCGTATGCATACATACAGTGAATTCTCGTTAATTTGTCACTGCTATATCCGTCAACCTTTTAATCTGCCATAAACTCTCAGTACCAGTATGGTCTACCATCAGTAATGTACATACGTATATCCAGTTAATGCACCAAACTCATTTTCAAAACAAATTGCGGTGGATTGCACGGAGAGGTAGATCGACCAAAAAATCAATCATATTATATTATTAAAATACATTCTGTACACATCCAAGGGCATAAATACCTACAAAAGTACTGGAGTACACCGATATTATTCACCTCCTTCTCGCTGAGGTCCTTCTTCTCCGGTTCAGGATCCTTCTCTTCGCCTGCTTTTGCCGACTGCTGTCGCTCCAACTTTGATTCTTGTCTGTCAGGCATAATCTTGTGACCAATCCCACTTTGGCGAGATGACTGACGCTCAAAGGTTGGAGGGCCGACATTGACCTTCGTTGATGAAATGGCAAATGCTTCCAGCTCGTCTTGCAAATCTCCACCAGTCTGAGCCGTCACCAGAGTGTAGTACATTCCTTCCTCCTTCATGAGACTCTCATGATTCCCCCTCTCTGCAACCTCTCCATCACAGAACACGGCAATCTTGTCCGCATTTCTTATGGTGGACAAGCGGTGGGCAATAACAATCGTTGTGCGTCCCTGACGAGCCTACACAGTGTATATATGCATACTAATCAATACAGTACATACAACACATATGCACATACATATGTACTTACAAACAAATTTACATGTAGCACACACATATTGTACGTAGAAAAACAAGTAATTCAAGTTCAAAAATTCATGGGGCTGCCACCCCCCATACTCGAATTACTAGGGCGTCTTTCTCAGGTTCACAAGAACCTTCGCTTAAGTTACTATGTTCGATGAAGCTTCAGCACATGAATTCTAACCCAATTTCTAATCCTCAGCATTTAAAAACACCCATCTCTCTTTGCACAATAAGAATAATAATATCAATGCATTGTTATGGTTACACATAGGAACACATATTACATATTATTCTTTTTTTCCCTGTATTATTATTATTATTGGAAAAAAAGAAAAGATATATGCATAATATTGGAAAAACATTACGTACAGGAAGTCAAAATGAGAATAATATAGGGACACACATATGTCACTACATAGTTATGCATGAATGTTATATGAATATATTACAATCTCTGTGTCCTTTAGTGCTGGGATGATTAATCGATTAATTGACTAATCAATAAATGGTGGTGAGTGGTTTCAGTTTTCCAATCAATTACCTATTGTCCAAGTCACGACTTGTGACATAAGCACCCTAGTCAAATACCTGCACTACATCTGATGACGATCACATGACAGTCACATGACTTCACTCACCCTATCAAGAGCATCCTGCACGATACCCTCACTCTCTGCATCCAGAGCTGATGTGGCTTCATCCAAGAGAAGGATCTTGGGGTCCCTGACAAGGGCTCTAGCTATGGCAATGCGCTGCTTCTGTCCTCCAGACATCTGGGTGCCCCGCTCACCTACCAGCGTCTGGTATTGATTAGGAAGTGTCATGATGAAGTCGTGAGCGTTTGCAGCATGAGCAGCAGACTCTATTTCCTTTTGTGTCACACCTTCCCGACCGTATCGAATGTTCTCTGCAATGGTGGTGGCAAAAAGTACTGGCTCCTGACTCACCACACCGATCTGACTGCGAAGCCACTTCAGGTTCAGCGATTTCACGTCTTTCCCATCCACAAGGACTGAACCTCGATCAACGTCGTAGAATCGCTGGAGGAGTTGAATCACGGTGCTCTTACCGCAGCCACTAGGACCAACTAGAGCAAGTGTTTCTCCGACATTAGCTTCAAGATTGAGATCGTTCAGGACAACTACATCAGGTCTAGAAGGATAGTTGAAACGTACCTTCTTGAATTCCACCCTTCCTTCAACCTGATCTGGGATTTCCCCTTCATCAGACTGGATGTCAATTGGGGGATCCTAATGGTGGAACAATGAACAAGAAATTATGGCTTATGAAGAATTATGTGCATACTTTTACATGCGCGTGTGTGTGTGTGTTTGTATGTGTGTGTGTGTGTGTGTGCTGGTGTGCACACATGTATGTACCATACCCTATGAATGGTATAGTAGATGAAGCCCATTGAACCAATTGCTGTTCCAAGTTCTTGTATAGTTGGTCCAGCTTGACCGATAGAGAAGGCTCCAATCAATAAAGCAAAGAATACCTACAGCAAGAACAAAAGTGGAAAACATTATAACTTTTTTTATAGCTTCTAGCAAATTGTGAAGCATTGTGTGTATTCATCCTACACCAACCAGCTGCTACATAGAATATTATCGTCAGATGACATTACACTATGTACCGCTAATGCTAACACATATTATACATAAATACTGTTTACTTATTATTGTATATGTATGCATGGATGATGTGTAGATTTGCACATACATAAGTACATATAATCTTCTTACAAATTCATAAGCTGAATGGAGTGTGTTTGTGAGAGTGGTATGCGTACACACAATAATGTATGTACGAATGTGTTGTGTGTGTTATGTACGTACAGTAGATATGTAAGTACGTATGTATGCCTAGACGTAGTGTTTGTGAGAATACACATGCTTACTGTAAGAGTGTCTCCAGGAGCAGTGAAACCTCTGCCAATGAGAAAGGCACTGAACCTATATGGACGGACAATTTCAAAAATGCACTCTCAACAATAGATTAAGGAATAGCAGAACAAGAATCTAAGTGTACATATGTACGTATGTAGTGTACCACAGATGTATTGAGGAGGGTAGTGCTGTCAGATTATTGAGGATTCTGTATGTAGCACCATGTATGGTTCTAATACACTAATCAAAGTACAATTGTCAGATTATCAAGGGCCTGCTGTACACATACAGCTATAGCACAGGATATGGTCTACAACACACTCACCAGAGAGCCAAAGCATATACTGAGAATATCACCAGGTAGATCACTCCGATGCTCACACCAGAAAGCAATCCTTTCTTTGCTCCAAACACTTTGGCATTCTTCAACTGTTTACAGTATCTATCGTGTTCTCTCTGTTCTCCTCCAAAGGCTTGGACTGTTCTTATAGAAGACAAGACCTCCTCAGCTACAGATCCTGCCACAGCATATTCCTTCTGTTCCTTACTGGTGAACAGTGACAAGAGCTACAGGGGTGAAACAGGAAGTATCCCTCAGAAGCCATACAGTAGGAAGATGATGAAACAGGAAGCATTCCTCAATAGCAAGTATGGTAGGTGGATGGTGAAACAGGAAGTATTCCTCGGTAGCATGTACAGTGGGTTGATAGTGAAACAGGAAGTAAGTATTCCGTAGTAGGATGTACAGTAGGTGGATGGTGAAACAGGAAGTAGAATCTCTCAGTATCTTGTGCAGTAAGTGGACAGTGAAACAGGAAGTACATACATATGTATCTTCAAATAGTACATTAGCATAATGGATAGAGATAATCATTATCATTCAAACACACACACACATACACACACACACACACACACACACACACACACACACACACACACACACACCTTTGTAAAAATAAATGCAGCTACTGCCAGGAAAGGTGTACAGCCCAACATCAGCAAGGTAAGCCTCCACTCAATGGCAAACCCAATAATGAATGCGGCGAAGAAAGTTGTAGCCAACTGGAAGAAGATGCTAAGTTTGTCCCCAATACCATCTTGTACCTTGATCAAGTCACTAGAAGAGGTACACATGTTGAGAAAAATTAATACGCATGTACTGTTCCTACATGTACACATGTAGTTATAACCACTAAGGCAAATACAAATTTAGACACAGTACAGTGAAACCTGTCCAATCCGACACCTCTCTAAACCGACAAATGCTTAAACCGACACCAAATTCCAAGCACGGACACTTTTTCAATACAAAATGACCTGCCTAATCCGACAAATGCCTAATCCGAAAACCGACATTGATTTTGAAGTCCCCAGAACAAAAAATACCTCTACAATCCGACAATTTTACAGATACAGAGTAAATTCGTTCGATTTTTTCTGCATTCATCCACCGTCGAGCTTGCGGGCGCCATGTTCTTTAATTACACAATACAACTGAACGGTATCCCCAAACGTATGACGCAATAATCGGACCCTGGTGTAACGGGTCACGCGCGGAAACTTATCCTCATGTAGGTTATAAAATGATGATGACACTTTGATGCAAGTGGATCCATCCCCACCCACAACAATAGAGGCTCTGGCCTATTTATCACAATTGGCATTGTATTTCCAGCATAATGACCAAGAGTGCCTCACACTTGTGGACAAAATGACACAAGTTGTTGAAAAAAGGTCAATTGCTGGCAAACAAAAATATTTAAAGCAAAGCAGTTTAACATCCTTTTTTAAGGATAACACCAAGTAATGTTTATCCATGTACATTTTTTTCTTATTTATTATATATATATACATTGTTAATAGTGATGCAATAATAAGACTAGGTACATAATTATACATGCAACATAAGATACAGTCAATGAAATACTGTATAATAAATATGAAAAAATGTACATGTATTACATTTATTTGACGATGAAACCTCTCTAATCCGACAACCTCTTAATCCGACGTTATTTTCATTCCCCGTTGAGTGTCGGATTAGAGAGGTTTCACTGTATGCATATCAGATGTTTACATATTAGAGAGAGCCTCAATCTCCCAGATGAAAGCAATCTGAAAAATCTATTGTAAAAATCCTCAATCTGTTAATTCCACTTAAGGACAAGTAATAAGTGATGTGACAAATTAAAGGGACCCTCCAAAGTGACAGGGTCCAAAAGGGCTGACACACCCACAAACAAATTAATGGGTGTGGGCTATGAGGCAGGCGACACACACACACACACACACACACACACACACACACACAGAGGTTTCGCTATATTCCTGGCACTACTATTACTGAAAGCACACACATGTACAAAATGATGCACTCACTCCACCAGTCTTGAGTTGAGTTCTCCTGGTTTGTTCTCATCAAACCATGCTATGTTTTGTCTCAGAATAGCTCTGTACAGGACCTTACGAATGCGATGAACCTGGAGCTTGGCGGCCAATGAGAAGGTGGACACTTGGATGAAACCAAGGAGAAAACTACCAACACCGAGACCCACGAATCCGTAAACATAGTAAAGAAGCACTGCAAAGAACTCAGATTCTGTGCGACACACATATTGGATGTTGGTAAATGCAGGAGGCCTGTTCAATGAACTTGTGAAGTTTGTGATTAGGTTGCAGTTTGGATCTTGAGAATTGGGGAGAAAAGTGTTGTTGTTCAAGCTGCTCCATATCTCAGCCGTCAGGTTTTGGAACACATACAGGTTGATCATCTCTCCAAACACAAACATGGAAGCGGGGAGAACAGCACCATGTAGTACAGCAGCCAGCAGTCCGACAGCCATTAACAGCCAGTCCCATACACTTGCAAAGCTAAACTGTAGGATGAAATTGAGTACAGAAAGTGACCAGGTTAAGCAAATGGTGTAGTAATGTCAGTTTGTGCAAAACAACACTGAACAGGTTCACAAGAAACCTTCACTCCAACACAGGCTAAATCACCAAACTATTCGTTAACAAACGTCAACCATCTGATGCAACTTGTATACACATACATACATGTGGATTTCGAACCTGCTCAATATAGTACATTTAGTCAACCATACAGGTGGATCCTCTGTATCACGAACACCTTACGATCTGGGTTTAGGACATTGTACAAAGGTTTCCTTATTTCAAAGGTCCTCATAATTCACTATGGTTATTTTCATATAAAACACACGTACACCAGTCAAATATCACTTCAAGTATTTCGCTTGTACAGGGCTTGTGGCCGTGCAGGAAGTACTAATTCGAATAATCTTGTAGACGTATATTATGGTCTCTCCGGGTGAGCTCAAAGTTGCAGTTTACACAAGCTTGTACATTTGTGTTATCTGTGTGTGTTCTCGCTATGCATCTGTAGATTAGAATGCACACATGTAACTCACAAGTTGGAATATACTGCCACTATTCTTCTTTTTAGTTTCCTCATTGGCGGGTCCAACAGGAGTACTCACTACCCTATAACATGGGAAATAGCAAAAACTAAGCTGAGCGCATACGACCTGAAAAACCTATGTCAGGCTTATAATAATAGATGTAATAGTTTGCTTGTAGCCGATTACCACTATCAAACTAATTTATTTCGCTACAGATAGGTTCAACTTACTCAAAGTTACTGTTCGTGTTATCTGGCGCCCCATTGACTTGTAAGGTTTCCTCGTCTGCGGACAATAAAGACGGTCGCAGCTCTACTTTACCGTCGTTTGAAGGCTCCATGGTTAGCCTTGGAGGTAGTTGGCGGGTAAAACGTATAAACTAGGGCAGCTATAGGGATGGACGCGCAGAAGAACCTTGAAAAGAACGTTCACAGCAGAACACCTCTTTCTGTTGTGTGAGAGGGAGAATAGATTACGATTACACACGTCATTATTCGCACGTGCTATGAAGTGCTGTATTGCATATTATACGTATCGCGCCTTTCATACCGGAAGTCGAAATGAACCTACGTATATACCTATATTGGAGCTCCCAGCCTGGTGGTCAGTCGCAATACTCACTACAAAGAACCGTAGTGGGGAGCTTTGGGACTCGCGACTGACCTCCCAGCTACAATAGTGTCTTCTGCATTTGTGGAATGAAGTATGCAGTCTCCGTGGAAAGTCCCTGTAAAGCTGTCCATGGGTGTGTTCGACACTGAGTGGGTGACCTTTTTATTATTATACACATTTGTACACTATGTTAAGTATTGAAAACCTATTCAAAGTCCTGAAATCAGATCAGTCATGATGGTGGTATGCAGTGGTTAGGTGACCGGATCTGGTAATGTACTACAACTTCACAATGGGCCTGGTTAGAGCATTGAAATATCAAGGTCCCCTGTACAAGTGTCAATGCAGGATCTTCATTATATATATACAAACTAGGGCTGAGAATCAAATGTAATTTTTTAATCAATTATTAGCACATATTAACCGATTGATTAATCGAATAATCGGAGGTAATTAAGTGGGCGTAACCGAAAACCACTCCCACTTTATTAAACTGAGTAGTCATCCAACAGACGTAGAGTCTGTAGAGTCCTTTTCACCTTTCAGGTACAAAATTGAACCCATGGAGTGAAGGTTCTGGGTAATAAGGTGGAGGTGGCTTTCTGTTGTACTCACTTAATTACTTCCTGTGATTAATTGATTTGCTTGCACTAGCAACGATAATCAGATTTGAAATGAAAAGCGATTAATCCTCCTGGCCCAGCACTAATACAAACCTCCAAATTGAGAAAACCTCTGTAATAAGGACAGCATTAATTCTGCACGTGTCCATTTGTACTGCTGTGCCCTATATTTTATGCATTGATCATGAGTGATCTTTGGTCATAATTCCAAGAATTGAAAAATCTCTGTAATATATAAGGGTAAACATAAGTTCCCAAGTATATGTACTATGATTATTTTTAATGTCCTCAAAAAATATAATGGAGTTCAAAGTTCCTCTGTACATGTTTATTATTACAATTACATGCATAAATTAGTGGAATTTGAAAACAATGGAGACAGTTATAGTTCCAATCTGCAGTTATGTATAAGTTCATTGAGATCTCATCAGATAGTACCAATGCCGTTTGCACATACAGTCCTTGTCACAAGACGGTCGCCAATCAATGTGGAGCACATAAATGATATTAGAAAATTATTGAACTGACAGTATGTGTGAAAATGAAATCATGTCATAGCACCGTGAAGTAAAATAACCCTGATGAATGCGGTACATGCATAGTTAAGTGGAATCTATCATTTCCCTAGTAACACAAATCAAATATATGTATGTAGATCCTCAAACTACTAATGAAGTAAGCTTAGTGAAAAGTCCTAAGATTGAGTGCTCTCATTTCTTGATCAACTGGGCACGGTTCAGCTTGTAATAGATGCCTCCATTCTTGAGTAACTCAGAGTGAGTGCCTTTCTCGGCCACTTTGCCTCCTTTGATGACAGCAATGGTGTCAGCATTTTGAATGGTTGACAGGCGGTGAGCGATGATGATGGTGGTTCGTCCTTGGCTAGCCTGTGAGAGGTAAGAAGAGACACTGATAATTACAGTTACATATGTATATCTGTAGATAGTAAAGTTGATGACAGTGTAAGGAATGTTGGCAGATATGTGTTCTTTGCAGCTGATTACAGCCACATGACAGTCACATGACTTCACTCACCCTATCAAGGGCATCCTGCACGATACCCTCACTCTCTGCATCCAGAGCTGATGTGGCTTCATCCAAGAGAAGGATCTTGGGGTCCCTGACAAGGGCTCTAGCTATGGCAATGCGCTGCTTCTGTCCTCCAGACATCTGGGTGCCCCTGGACCCGACGTTAGTGTCATACCCCTACAAAGATACACGGAGAGTGGATTAACAACAGCAGCAAACAAAGAGTAGTTTTGTTATCAGTAAACTCTCAGGATAACTCAGGATATGTACTACACCCAATCACACACTAGTGCCATACCATAGGCAGTCCCAGGATGAAGTCATGGATATTAGCAGCTTTAGCGGCCTCTTCAACCTCCTCATCAGAAACCTTCCTGAACAGAGCTCCATAGCGAATGTTTTCAGCAATACTAGCATCAAACAGGACCGGCTCCTGACTCACAATCCCAATCTGCTGTCTCAGCCATTTCAGGTTCAAACTGCGAAGATCTTTCTGATCCAGACACACCTTACCTCCATCTACTGCAGTGCATACCTGCTGTTCAACATCGTTGGATACAACAGGATTAGGAACAACAGAATTCTCAGGATTATCTGGTTCCCCAGAATTCTGAACAGTAGGATTCTCAATAGAAATCTGCGTCTCCAACCTCTTCCCTGGTTCTCCCACATTGTCCTGTTTGGCAGAATCAGGGTCGTAGAATCGTTCAATGAGGGAAACAACGGTGCTCTTGCCACAACCACTGGGTCCCACCAGAGCGAGTGTCTTGCCTTGCTGTACGTCAACAGAGAGACCCTTCAGCACGGTTACATCAGGTCTGGACGGATATGTGAACTTCACATTCTTAACCTCAACATTTCCCAAAACCTTATGAAGGAGAGAGAGCAGCAAATATTGATAAAATGAAACGTACATCAGTTGGTAACTCTAGAGTGAGGAGTGAGAATGTACACCATACACACACGCACGCACGCACGCACACACACACACACACACACACACACACACACACACACACCACACCACGCACACACACAAACACACAAACATACTTCTGATCCTTTCTCTCCTTCTTCAGAGTACACATCAATCTTGGGTACTCTCCTGATCATGGCAAATATCCTGTTTGCGGATACTCTCGCTTTGGCATAATTGGGAGCAAAAGCACTAGCTTGTCCTGCTCCCTGAGCACCAAATATGAGAGCATTGAACACACTGCAGGAGGGAACAATGGGAGTAAATGGTAGATCAGATGACCTAAGACACTACACTACATATGTAGGTGTAATATTGTAACATTCAGGAGCTTTGTGTATTTGAGGGCAGAAACAGTCAAAGACAGAATGTACTTTGTTGCATAGACCAATAGTAAACCTTATAGCACTTGATAACATAGGCTTGGTTAGATTGACAGATATAGTTGTTGAACTCACACAAATACTCTACTGAATGGAGCAAAGGCAACATGATCTGTTGGTCTGGTGACCTGCCATCCTCCGTAACCGAACACCAGGACCAAACCGAGGAAGAGTATTCCTTGAGATATCCCATACATGACACCGGCCACAGCAGGAGCAATCAGGGAGCGCTTGTGGATGGCATTCACTTGCTCACAGTACAGCTCATAGAATGTCATCTCCTTCCCCAAACTTGCTACAGTACGAATGTTTCCGATGGACTCGACACTGAGTTTACCAGCCTCCTCGAGGTCCTTTTTGTTCTTCTGTGTGAATCCAGTGATGGCTTTCACTTGCAGCCCACCAGCCACCATGAGGATTGGGATGAAGCCGAGAACAATAAGAGTAAGACTCCAAGAGTACCCAAAGGCAATGGCAACAGACAACAGGAGAGAAAAGGCTACTTGGAAGAGCACACCAAGACGAGCTCCAGTGGCACCTTGGACTTGGGCAGCATCGTTGGCAAGACGTGTGGTGAGGGCTCCTGTTGTGTTGAACTTGTTGTCAAAGAACTCCATGTCCTGCCTCAACATGGACTTGAACACCCTCTCCCTCAGCCTGGCAGTGAGGAACTCTCCAGCGATAGTGAAGCTAAAAGTCTAAGGAAACACCAAAAGGAAGAACAGAATATTACTAAACACTCATTCACATTATTTTTTATCATACAGGTTACATACATATTTATATATACAACATGAGTACAAAAGAGGTTTCACTGTGTACATTTGCACATCACATATATTCTTACGTATGTACATATTATATACGTATGTAACAAATTATATAATGCATACCTTAATGAAGATCCCAACTCCTGAGACAACTCCCAGTAAAAACAGCAGACCAGACCAAAGAGCCACCTCGGATTCCGGATCATTAGACGTGAACACCTGCACAGGATAAGAAACATGATATGATGGAGTACTGGTTTGAGTACAGCACTGTACACACACTACAGACACACATGTACAAGGACAATTATATCTAAATTATGTATATACATATTTACACTATTGAGGTATGTACATGTGTAGGGATTAATCTGTGACCCGGCACTAGTGAAAGGCCGGTGGCATGAACACAGCTCTCTACTGCTATTGGCCATGGCAGCAACACTGACAGTATTGGTAGAGTATGTACATGAGTATGTAGGCATGTACGTACTGTAAGCTATTGAGTACACACGTACCTCCAACACTTCGGTACTGACTACACACACTCAAGACACCCAGCACATATGCACATACATACATATCTATGCATCCATGCATTGCATGTTGAGTATCTGCAACACTTACTGTCAGCACTTCTCCAAAGAATATGGCAAACAGAGGGAATCCAATTCCTTCAATGAAGCTCCCCAGGATCCCAAGTGCAATGAACGGCCACTCTTTGGCATTAACCTTCAGAATTTTCAGCAATCCGACTTGTTCCAGGTCCTTGTCAAATTCCTCCAACTGTGAATTGGAGATGGTACCAACAGTAGGTTCACAACATACACAATAGCAATACTACACGACTGTGCACACAGAGACCTACGTACATACATACATGTGTACTGTATGGGCATCATTTACATTAATTGTATTCATAAGAATTAATTATTACCCATTTACAAAAGCAATATATCTGATACTGTTCTCACAACTCAGGCACTACATGCCTTGGAGTCTCGCACACCACCAGACATACAAATCTCGGGAAGGGTGATACTTGGCTTATTATAAACTTGAATGAAAGTTACGAAAATATTGAACTTTAGTGGAATTCAACCAACAAAAATCACTGATAATACAAGTTTCAGATAACATTGTACGTATGTGTATTGGTTGTATTGATGTAGTATGATAGTATGATTGTATGATTGTAGCATGATAGTCAATGTAGCACTCACCTCCTTTTCACTGAGGTCCTTCTTCTCTGGTACATCCTCTTTCTCTTCGCCCGTCTTCACCGACTGCTGCCGCTCCAACTGTGATCCTTGCCTGTTAATCTTATGTGAACCATGACGAACAATACCACTGTGATGAGATGACTGGCGCTCAAAGCCTGGAGGGAAGACATCGTCAATTTCTACATCAATGTGCTTGACCTTTGTTGGAGAAACAGCAAAGGCTTCCAGCTCGTCTTGCAAATCTCCACCAGTCTGAGCCGTCACCAGAGTGTAGTACATCCCTTCCTCCTTCATGAGACTCTCATGATTCCCCCTCTCTGCAACCTCTCCATCACAGAACACGGCAATCTTGTCTGCATTTCTTATGGTAGACAAGCGGTGGGCGATAACAATCGTTGTGCGTCCCTGACGAGCCTACACAGTGTATATACGCATACAAGTCAATACAGTACATACAACACACATGTATGCACATACATGTGTACCTATGTACATACATACATAATTACATACAACTTGTAGAAACATATGTAAGTTATCTTTCCACTACAATAATCTGAAAATATACGTAGGTTTCAATAAATAAGTCATAATATTTCATTCAGCCTATCAAGAGTGTCACATGACTTTTGATGTAACCATCCTAGTCAAATATCTGCACTACATCTGATAAAGATTACATGACAGTCACATGACTTCGCTCACCCTATCAAGGGCATCCTGCACGATACCCTCACTCTCTGCATCCAGAGCTGACGTGGCTTCATCCAAGAGAAGGATCTTGGGGTCCCTGACAAGGGCTCTAGCTATGGCAATGCGCTGCTTCTGTCCTCCAGACATCTGGGTGCCACGTTCACCTACCAGCGTCTGGTATTGATTAGGAAGTGTCATGATGAAGTCGTGAGCGTTTGCAGCATGAGCAGCAGACTCTATTTCCTTTTGTGTCACACCTTCCCGACCGTATCGAATGTTCTCTGCAATGGTGGTGGCAAAAAGTACTGGCTCCTGACTCACCACACCGATCTGACTGCGAAGCCACTTCAGGTTCAGCGATTTCACGTCTTTCCCATCCACAAGGACTGAACCTCGATCAACGTCGTAGAATCGCTGGAGGAGTTGAATCACGGTGCTCTTACCGCAGCCACTGGGACCAACTAGAGCAAGTGTTTCTCCAACATTGGCTTCAAGATTGAGATCGTTCAGAACAACTACATCAGGTCTAGAAGGATAGTTGAAATGTACCTCCTTGAATTCCACCTTTCCCTTAACCTGATCTGGGATTTCCCCTTCATCAGACTGGATGTCAATTGGGGGATCCTATATGGTGGAACAATGAACAAGAAATTATGAATTATGAAGAATTATGTGCATACTTTTACATGCGTGTGTGTGTGTGTGTGTGTGTGTGTGTGTGTGTGTGTGTGTGTTTGCTGGTGTGCACACATACGTATGTACCATACCCTATGAATGGTAGAATAGATGAAACCCATTGAACCAATTGCTGTTCCAAGTTCCTGCATAGTTGGTCCAGCTTGACCGATAGAGAAGGCTCCAATCAATAAAGCAAAGAATACCTACAGCAAGAACAAAAGTGAAAAACACTATAACTTCTTCATAGCTTATAGCGAATTGTGAAGTATTGTGTGCATGCATCCTACACCAGTAGTTCAGGAGGAAAAAGTGGCCTTATGTTACTGAATAGAACATAACACCTGAAAACAGCCGATACATACAATATTATCGTTAAATGGGCAGTACACTATGTATGTACCTCCAATGCTGGCACATGTACAAAAATACTGTAAAAACATATGTATGTATGGATAATGTGTACATAAACTAAAACTAATTGAACAATGTTGTTCAATCAGTTTTAGTTTAGTTGTGTGTACCCGAAGAAGCCCAAGTGGGCGAAACGTTGTACAATTGAATAATAAATGGTGACATGCATTATCTGTCCAAAGATAAAACACATCTTAATCGATCTAGGATGTCGAAGAATTTCTACAATGATGTGTACATTTGCACACACATACATACATATAATATATACAGATTCATAAGCTGAATGGAGTGTGCTTGTGTGAGTGCTACGTGTACACACATTAATGCATGTACATACTACATACGTACGTATGTGTTGTGCGCGTATACGTACAGTAGATATGTAAGTACGTATGTATGTATGCCCAGAAGTGGTGTTTGTGTGATTACACATGCTTACTGTAAGAGTGTCTCCAGGAGCAGTGAAACCTCTGCCAATGAGAAAGGCACTGAACCTATATGGACAAACAATTTCAAAAATGCACTCTCAACAATAGATCAAGGAATAGCAGTACAAGAGTCTAAGTGTACATATGTATGTAGTGTACTACAGATGTATTGAGGAGGGTAGTGCTGTCAGATTATTGAGAGTTCTGTATGTAGCACCATGTATGGTTCCAATACACTAATCAAAGTATGATTGTCAGATTATCAAGGGCCTCCTGTACACATCCAGCTATAGCACAGGATATGGTCTACAACACACTCACCAGAGAGCCAAAGCATATACTGAGAATATCACCAGGTATATCACTCCGATGCTCACACCAGAAAGCAATCCTTTCTTTGCTCCAAACACTTTGGCATTCTTCAACTGTTTACAGTATCTATCGTGTTCTCTCTGTTCTCCTCCAAAGGCTTGGACTGTTCTAATAGAAGACAAGACCTCCTCAGCTACAGATCCTGCCACAGCATATTCCTTCTGTTCCTTACTGGTGAACAGTGACAAGAGCTACAAGGGTGAAACAGGAAGTATGTATCCCTCAGAAGCCAGTACAGTAAGGAGAAGCCAGTACAGTAAGGAGATGTCGAAACAGGATGTACGTACGTATTCCTTAGTAGGATGTAAGCAAGTACTGTAGGTGGATGATGAGACAGGAAGTAGAATAACTGAGTATCTTGTGCAGTAGTTGGATGGTGGAACAGGAAGTATCACTCAGAAGTACATACAGTGGGTGGACGGTGAAAAAAGAAGCATATACATGTATACCTTCAAGTAGTACATTAGCATAATGTACAGAGATAATCTTAATAAATCATATTATGCAATCAAACACACACACACACACACACACACACACACACACACACACACACACACACACACACACAAACCTTTGTAAAAATAAATGCAGCTACTGCCAGGAAAGGTGTACAGCCCAACATCAGCAAGGTAAGCCTCCACTCAATGGCAAACCCAATAATGAATGCGGCGAAGAAGGTTGAAGTCAACTGGAAAAAGATGCTGAGTTTGTCACCAATACCATCTTGTACCTTGATCAAGTCACTAGAAGAGGTACACATGTTGAGAAAAAATTAATACGCATGTATCTTTCGTACATGTACATACGTACATATGTGTACACATATAACAAACAAGACAAATACAAATTCAGACATACATAAATATCAGACGCTACTACATACTCTGATCAACTTCATATCGGGTTAACTGATATAATTGTGATGCTGAACAGTTAGAGAGCATGTGGAGAGAGCCTCAACCCCCAGATGATCCTTGGTGTTGAAAGTAATTTGAAAATCTATTGTATGTATCAGCAATCTGTTAATTCCACTTAAGGACAATAAGTGATGTGACAAATTAGAGTGACCCTCCAAAGTGACAGGGTCCAAATGGGCTCACACACCCACAAACAATTGAATGGGAGTTGGCTATGAGGCGGGCCACACACACACACACACACACACACACACACACACACACACACACACACACACACACACACACACACACACACACACACACCAATTACTCAAACAGATTCATATGTACGTATGTAGAGTTTGTGCGAATCAATACAATGACATACATACTAATGGCCAGTACAGCAGAGTGTCATAAAATTTTAGAAATCTTTGTAAGTGGCTCTTAAAAAGGGCACAAACTGTTTCAAACTGACATGAACATCTAGAGAAGGATTTGGACAAGCTCAATGAAGCTCCCCTGTCTATGGACCTGCAGTGTGTACAAACACAAAATGATGTACTCACTCCACCAGTCTTGAGTTGAGTTCTCCTGGTTTGTTCTCGTCAAACCATGCTATGTTTTGTCTCAGAATAGCTCTGTACAGGACCTTACGAATGCGATGAACCTGGAGCTTGGCAGCCAGTGAGAAGGTGGACACTTGGATGAAACCAAGGAGAAAACTACCAACACCGAGACCCACGAATCCGTAAACATAGTTAAGAAGCTCTGCAAAGAACTGAGATTCTGTGCGACACATATATTGGACGTTGGATAATGCAGGAGGACTGTTAAATGAACTTATGTAGTCCATGATTCGACTGCAGTTTGGATCTTGAGAATTGGGGAGAAAAGTGATGTTGTTTAAGCTGTTTAAGCTGCTCCATATCTCGGCCGTCAGGTTTTGGAACACGTACAGGTTGATCATCTCTCCAAACACAAACATGGAAGCAGGGAGAACAGCACCATGTAGTACAGCAGCCAGCAGTCCAGCAACCATTAACAGCCAGTCCCATACATTTGCAAAGCTGAACTGTAGGATGACATTGAGTACAGAAAGTGACCAGGTTAAGCAAATGGTGTACAAATGTCAGTTTGTACAAAACAACACAGAACAAATATTCAACCCAACACACACTACTCTGGTTACACGAAACTCTTCATCCAAGGCAAAGAGTACTATCCAATTTCTTCACATAGTATTCCTAAACTACGTTCACTCAGTGGATAGGAACATTTCATAAGTTTGGCAAGCCAACCCCACTCATGTACATGCAATCTGTGGAAACCCGGTCTATACATCCCCTTCCATGAAGCATTGCACATATGTACATGTGTATGTACGTAAGTGACATGTACATACCTATGTACATATGTATGGGTGAGATTACATCAAATACAACTTCAAAGGTAAATGGATAAGCTGAGCTGCAATTCTTCTCAGTTGTAGGGATAGAACAGACATGCTAAACAACAGGGTTCATCTATCATACACAGTGGAGTCTCAATCACGAACTTTTGAAATGAGGAAAACTCCATAAAAGGGTACAATATAAGGTCCAAAGGTGTCCTTAATAGAGAGGTTCCTATGTACCGTATACGTATGCCAAATAGTTTCAAAACAGTCAAGAAGCAGAAGTGAAGGCTTACAGCCATGTGACACAGGAGACACTCAAAACGATGCGAAAATGAGATGTTCTCGCGCTATTTCGTACTTAAGGAGACAGTTCACACCATTTGACAAAGATGTGAACATGACACCACAGAACAACACTCACAAGTTGGAATATACTGCCACTGTTCTCCTTCTCAGTTTTCTTTTTGGCAGGTTCAACAGGAGTACTCACTACTCTGTTTGTTTGAAAGAGAAAGGTAAGTGTGAGCTCCAACATGGGGATAAATCGTGAGGAATATTATTGATCAAACATGTACCTGTGTACCTATGCCTTAAGCTAACTAGACCTGTGTACCTATGCCCCAAGCACACACACTTATGTACAGATACACGGTTCATGATTGTGGTATCAGGAAACAATTCAACTAAGTCATTCAATACGGAGAGGGAGGCTGCCTCATAGCTGATACCGGTTAGTACATTTACATAACAATCTATATTATGCGTCTCCATGCGAGCGCCGCTCCCAGAGTCTAATAATTGTCTTCCGTGTACACGGAAATTAAGACTACTCGGAAGGAACAGTGAAGTATAGGCCCGGAGAAACGACCCGTAAGGAACCTGTGGTATGTGGGTTGCTGAATTACTTAGCCCTACACAAGTATCAATGACTGCCTCAAATGGTACGTACGTACATACACAACCTTAGCCCTCACACATAATACACGTATACACAGTACACTAAGACGTGTTGGAAGATGAACACACATGTACACCGAATGATATTAGTATACAGACCTTGTGTTGGCCTACAGACAGGCTTACCCTACATTATTGTACTGGTCGACCAGAGGAAAGTCCACCTGCACTTCCTCTGTGACGATTTCGTCACTGGGACTGGATACGGCAGGACTCGGTCCTATGTCACGGTTACCGTTATCCATTCTCCACCTTCGAGTCGGTGAAGGAAGAGAGCGTTAATGTTAAAAGCGGTCACGCCGGAGCACCTGAAAGTTTTCTCGAGCATTGGAAGTCGCGAAATCGCGTTGGAACATAGACGCTCGCGACCGTACTTTATACATAAAGTCACTTCCTCTGGAAATGACGTCATATTGCGGTGATTTAATTGGCTGTTCCTATTTACACTGAAATCCAATCAGGCTACTTTACTTACTTTTAGTGACTGGAATAGCACGTGGAAGTGTAGGTCGAGATGTTTTCTAGCTATCAACAACGATTTGTACCCGGTTATAAGGAAGATTTTATCCCAAAAGTTATTCAAAGGGATGGTTGCATTAGGACAGGTTCTTCATCTGGGCAAAGAAGGAACAACCCACATCCATCTGATGTGAGAAACACAAACACACACACACACACACACACACACACACACACACACACACACACACACACGTACACACACACACACACACACACACACACAATACACCACACACACACACACACAAACACACATGCACATGCAAACACACACATACACACACAAACACACATCCACATGCAAACACACACACACACACACACACACACACACACACACACACACAATACACCACACACACACACACACACACACAAACACACATGCACATGCAAACACACACACACACTCACACACAAACATGCATCCACATGCAAACACATACATACACACACAAACACACATCCACATGCAAACACACACACACACACACACACACACACAATTCTTCAACATCACTTCTACAGGCATTTATGGTGTGGAGATACCCAAAGACCTTCATGCCTCCGTACTCAATAGACAGAGAGTCATCCCCTATCCCAACCATACATTTGGCTTGTTCAAAATCAAAGACAGCGTCGACCTATCAGGCTGATTATTTACGTCCAGGTATGTCTGTCTAACTCACATTGAGGGTTAAATGTCTTGAGATACGTACTTTCACTCCTCATATCAACAATATAACTATCATCACTATATGTATGTACAGCCTACACTTGTACAATATAAAGAGTCTAAAGTGGATATTATGCACATCATGAACAGCACATAACCCATACATGTACAGCATGAACAACATACATCCCATACAAGTACAGTATGAACAACATACATCCCATACATGTACAGTATGAACAGCATATATCCCATACTACAAGTACAGTATGAACAACATACATCCCATATATGTACTGTATGAACAGCATACATATCATATATGTACAGTATGAACAACATACATCCCATACAAGTACAGTATGAACAACATACATCCCATACATGTACAGTATGAACAACATTCAACCCATACAAGTACAGTATAAACAACATAATAATAGTAAGCCTTAAACATAACATATAAACAATAAGCATAATAGCCCATATAATGTACTGTACAAGTTCAGTATAAATAGTCCATGCAGTCTGTGTCAATTATAATACTCTCAAATGTACGTATACCCAGCATCCAGGTTGATACACATGTCCAATAGTCCGTCCGTACAACACAATGGGCAGTCATCCCCAATGTCAACACAAACATGGTCCTTTCAAGTACCCAAGTGCAGCAAACGACTGAGGGGGAACACAACACGATACGGGTGCAATGAAGACAGGAACAGACCAGCATGTGGTGGAGGTGTGTACAGTACATATGAATGCAGATACTAACCCTGTGCTCCTGACGTGGCTGGTAGAACTAAGTTCAAGGAAGTCACTCACCCCTCTCCCCAAAAATAACCTATAATTATGGAATAATAAACTAACTGCCCCAAAACATACCAGTATGATGTTCCATTTTGATTGCTATACAAAAGTAATAATAGCATAGTTGATTCATAACACAAACACGTATCATGTTATGCCGTAACCATATCCACATACACATTGACATTGCATGCACAGTAACTACAACAAGCTGCAACATGTGATCGTTTTTTCTGTTCTAGTCCCCACGATATCCCTGAAGGAGTGCCAGCACCATGGTCTGCCAACCACATCCTACGTGACACACTATCACACACCAGATTCACTTCAGGTATGTTTATACATATGCATGATCTTACGATGATAGTAAATCACGTCAGGATGCCATCCCAATAGCTTTCCAATATTCTAGACACTGGTTCACTGACAGGCTGGGATATCTCCAACCACAGAACAAAAATAGCATATGATGTCATTGTAAATGTAATTCAATTAATCCACAAAATCAAACTAATACACCCACCAAGTGTGCATCAGTACAACACTAATTTTGTCCATATTAGGAATCCATACCAATGCTGTGGTAAGCTACTGAAAATAGAATTACATCAGAATAATAATGAAGTAGCAGCATGTAAACTAATTGAAAAAAGTTCAAGCATACAAGTGCCTGATTAAATTTTACTATGTTTAGTATATGACATCACTTGTACATACTACAGATGAATAGCTCCGTGCCCAAGTTGCCACATCTCTGCCAGAAAAGTGAGAATCCATGTACATTAATACTCATACATCAGTTAAGACACATGATATCTACATTTTGTGAAGCTGCTATCATCATATACAAATTTACATGCATGCATAAACCTGTTACATAAGCTTGCAAAACACATTACACACACGCACACGCGTGCACACACACACACACACACACGGAAAATGAATCAAAATGTAAATTACGTATGTGTTAATAGCATTAGAATATCAATATACAGAGTAGCATGCAGTTATACTCATGTTCCTTTCACTTCATGCAGAAAACCTTCCTGAAGCCGACTCCAGCAAACCTTCATGGCTGTCTCAGTGGACTGGACCAGCCTAAACAAGAAAACAAAAACAATAAACACCCTTGTGTTGTCATATTTTTATTGATATGTGTAAAGCTGTACAATGTCATACAAGTAATAATCCAAAATACGATACATGTACATATACACCATGTGGGGGAGGGTGTACAATAAACAACGGTTGTCACTATGAATGGCAAGCCCCAGTTACACAAGAGCACTGAAGTACTTCATTATACATCTGCTTCGAACTGGTTTGAAACCACCTCGATATGTGGTTTAGCTGGATTAGTAACATAATCACCTTAAAGCATTTACACGATTATGCATTAAACCAGTTCAACTTAAAGCGATTCGGAAATAGCTTCAATACTCGAGTGTAACCAGGGGTAACACAATCTCACATTCTGAGAGGAATGGTGACCTGTGCCAACACGCCAAGAGAAACCTATCAGTTCACAACTATGTACGTACATTGAATAGGGTGTACAAATGTATGTACCTCGGATAGCTGAGGTACGTGTATTGTTATATTACCCCAGCTACGTACCTGTGGTATGTATCAGGTAACAACAAAGTACGTACATCCGTCCATCAGTGTGTGTGTGTGTGTGTGTGTGTGTGTGTGTGTGTGTGTGTGTGTGTGTGTGTGTGTGTGTAAACCTCAGGTAGTTGAGGTACATACGTACATCGGATATATGTATACCCAAGCTGTCTGTGGTACCTATCAGATAACAACTACATATCATCCATCAGTATGTGTGTTTGTGTGTATCTCAGTCAGTCGAGGTACATCAAATATACACCTACCCCAGCTACCTGTGGTACATATCAGGTAACAACTACATCCATCACTGTGTGTCAGTACCTCAGTCAGTTGAGGTACATCAGGTATATACCCCAGCTACCTGTGGTAATTGATTGACAAGGTACATCCTGGGTTACATCACGCATGCAACCCAGGGAGTGCCCTTGATGTGAATTGAATTCACCCACACACTAGCTATCCCGGTGTCCATGCTATCCTACAAGTGCTGACATACTTACTACGTGAATGTCCCAGATATACCCCTACTTGTAGGACTGTGGGTCACACCAAGGCAATTACACAACCGATTCAAGTAAACCACATATCATGGTGGCTTAAAACTGTTTAAAACCAATTTAAAATAAAGCTCTCCAGTGCTCTAAAGCTATTGGGGCTCTTATGTGGTTGAAATAGGTTTCAAACCAATGCTAAATAAAGCACTTCGGGAGTCTAGGGCAACCAGGGATACATGCAAACATAAATGTACCCATGTGCTAGCACATACCATCAACACTTCACATCCCATTCACAGAAGTACGTAGAAACAAAAACACTGTAACCCTGTTGGCAATGTGTAAAAACACATCACACGAAATTTAGCATACATACGTACAGGCACACAGTATCGCACACTAGTTTTACTGCGAGCACATGTGCACGCACAAACGACCTTATTCGGTAAGGTACAGACACAAATATACTATATTTAAAAATGACATCAGAACACCAAAGCTGCCAGAGATCCTAGACACTGGTTTGCGGGCTTACAGGCAAACCTGTTGATCCTCCACTGCAGAATATAAATAGCATATGATGTCACTTAGAAAAAAATGAATTATTTCAAAGTAAAGTCTGTCCAGCACCTTAGCTACAAACATCCTCATTAGGAATGGAAACAGAGCAGTGAGTGTGGTGCTAAATATAGAAATTACATCAGAATATAAAGTAGGAGATCCTAGAGGAGTTGTTTATCAAATTTGACTGGTCTGAGCTGTGGTTTGTGTATATCACTTGTGATGGCATACTACAGTCTGCTCTCTATAAATAGCATATGACATCACATATAATATGGGGCAAGTACATACCTCAGCACTGAAGCTGTCATATCTTCTGCATAGTAAAGTGAGCATCTACTTGCGTGCAACCAACACTTAATACACATACACAGCACCATTGTCATTCATATAAGGGACCAACAGTTGATACCACCTAAACCTCGCCACTAAAAATGCCTCAATGGTAAGGTGGTGCTAATTCCCATGCTGAAAGTGCTCAAAGTGACAGAATGAATGAATTCCTTGAACTGTGAATAACAGTCTTAGTATGGGGATGATCTACGTATAAGTGAGATTATATTGTACTATTAACAAATTCATATTTGCATGCACATACATATCATGGGATACATAACACACACACACACACACACACACACACACACACACACACACACACACACACACACACACACACACACACACACAAAGTAGGAACATACAGTTCATCTACATACACAATTGTACATGCATACAAATAGTACTCATACGTACACGTTATAACATTTCACAATAGTAGTGTATAGTGTCAAATTTGGAAGACCATGATTTCCATGCTTCACAGATGATACTCTAACCACGAAATTTGTAATCTGCAAAAAAGTGATGTGGAGTGGACAACATGTGCCATGCCATGTGAAGCGGGCAACATGTGCCATGTGATGTGAAGTGGACAATATGTGCCATGTGCTGTGAAGTGGACAATATGTGCCATGTGCTGTGAAGCGGGCAACATGTGCCATGTGCTGTGAAGTGGACAATATGTGCCATGTGATGTGAAGCGGGCAACATGTGCCATGTGCTGTGAAGCGGGCAACATGTGCCATGTGCTGTGAAGTGGACAATATGTGCCATGTGATGTGAAGTGGACAATATGTGCCATGTGATGTGAAGTGATGCTATGTGGAGTGGGCAACATGTGCCATGCAGTACCCAGTAGACAACATGCACCATGAGAATACAGTCCAAAGTCAACATCAGCAAAATTATTTCCCCAAACTCCCTGAGGCAAGTCTGTAAACATTGTACCAGTTAATACATAATTTAGAGTATTATTGTGCTGTTATATGTACGTATGCAGTACATGCCATCCTACATACATATATACCAGGGTATCAGGGTATCAGGGTATCCTGGGGAACCGTTAGCCATAGGCTACTATAAGTGGCACCCAGAAAAGAAAAGTAAGTACATAAAAAGAACAGAAAAACCACGAGTATAAAATACCTACATAGCATAGGCCATTCCAACCAATGGAATGCGTTACAATAGGAAGCCATAATGTTATACTTATCAATCACTTCAGACCACTGACATTCCCTAGCAGCCAGGACTACATGATCACCTCATACTCACATCTGCACACCTATATTCATGTGCATATATCTATATATATACGTACATATACCCATGTCCACACATTAGTATATACATACACAGTGTCACATAGCACACCTTCACCAAGCAAAGACTATGTCTAATAACATTGAAATGTACACATAAATGACATAAAAATGCTCTATGCATATACAGTGGGACCACTATTGAAGGGCACTCTACATTAGGGATACCATATGAAATTACCTCCCCACAAAGGACACTTTCCAAGATGCCAAAAATAGACCTCCCTATAGTGCATTTTTCACCTCTGAAGAGTGGATAGCCTCTCTACAGTGCACAAACTTGCTGGAACAATGCGTCCTTTATAATGAGGTTTCACTGTATACATACCATGGTGCATATTGTGAAACAACAAACAACTTGGTATAATAGATACACAGGACTAAAAAAGTCTGATGAATGAACAAAGTACCCACAGAAAGTACAATCTCATCAAAACCACAAGAATGTATGCCCTGGCTGCCATTAGCAGCCAGCGCATGACCATTTCAAGAGATGATGCAACAGTTGATGCAACAGCTGTAACAACTTACTCATAGGAAGTTATCACTTACAGGAAGTAATTATATCACTTCCTGAACCTCTGCTTGAAATCCACACTGATTCCTTCTTGCTCGAGTTTGTCAAAGATTTCCTGTAAACACTGTCTCTCCAAATTGGATAGAAAGTCAATGGATAGTGAGAGTCTTTCAGTTTCAGAAATCCATTTCAAGATTGGAACAACTTGCACAAACTCAGAATCGGAAAGGCCCTGTATAATACATATGTAATATAAACAAAGAGGAAACATAACATCACACTTACATAATATAAAGTTTACAGAAATCCATGATTATGTGAAAAAATACGTACATATACACTTGCACACTTACGTATATATGTACATTTGAGAAAAGGTTTCCACATACTGTACATCAAATGATTGTACAGTACAACTTGCTTAGTAAATACCCTGGTTAGTACATACATACCTCTGTTGATACATACATTTCAACTTCAACAACTTTCACATATTCATACATACATACACTTTACTCAATCCTTAGCTCATGCACACCATGTCAGCCAGAAAGTAGTATCTCTGATAAAAAGTACAGATTTGGTACACCCTTCAAGGTACTCACTGAGATAGTTGTACAGTATAAAATGTAACATACTATGTTCGTATGTACATATATGTGTATCCATCATCAGTGACTATTTAACATGACAGGGAATTCACTTTACATGTCTTTGGTATTACATACGTAGCATGCTGAATAGACACGAGCACAACTTGACAGGCAGTGTTTCTTACACTCACAGAATGCAAGGATAGGATTAAATCTCCAAAGATTTCACTGCTGACTTCAAGCGGGAATATGTTCTTCATTCCGTCTACTCCGAGCTTTAGAACCATTCTGTACCTTTCTTTCAGGCCATCTCTCCCTAAACGCCTCCAAATCCTCAAAAAATCTTGTAAGTTCTTAGGAATGCAGTCACCATCTCCGATAGTGCAAGAAGACATCTCTTCTCTTTTGTCTGTTTGAAACGTGTTCCATGGCTGACGAGATGCTGACAATGAAGTAATCTCTGTCGGATCAACAGGTTTTAGATGAGAAGCCTTTACAATATCCCTGGTGGCAGAAAAACATTAAACCATTTCAATGACTCATTAATTGTACGCAATTACAATTAATCACGTGTCGTGATCATGACAGATGCATCTTGCAATGCGGATCATGGCATTAAATCTGTTTCTCACCTGAATTCTTCATAAGAACCAACTCTTTGTGCTATTGCGCGAAATTTTGCATCATTTTCTCTTTGATAACGTTCTTCCGATGCCTTAGCAGCTAGCAGTTCCGTCCTTAACTTGTCCAAGTCTACAGTATGTCCTTGTAGACTTTCAGTCCGCTCTTTGTCCGCCATTTTCAAGTTAGAATTCGATTCGTTACCAACAGCAACAGCTGAGCGGGAAACTATTAATAGCGTATAATACATAACGTCATTATTCGGCAGCTGAACAACAACACCATGAATATCATTATAGCAAAACAGGAAGCACATTATGGTATCAGTTTAGACTTGGAAAAGGTCTTGGTCACTTTCTTCCTCCATTTCAATCGCAGCACGTCTACTTTCAATTCCTGTCCTGTTCTTTGCCATCAGTGGTTTCATGGCTGCTTGCATGCTAGCAAACAGCCTGGGGGATAGAATTTCCTGAGCTGCCAGGAGTTGCTTCATCCTCTGCCTCTCCTGTTAATAAAACAGCAAACCTTTGTACATTAACAAGTAGAATAAAGTAAACAGAACATGAGTGCATATTACCAATGTAGGCAACTGCATATTTAGTTCAGGCAAATAACTTGTTTTCACAAAGTAGACATGTAGGTTAAATGATCAATAGCTGACATTTCATATTTGAAGGACAGCACAGCAGTTGTGCAGTAAGACAGACAGGCTGACCAGTTGACAGGGAAACAAATAAACAAACAAACATTACTGCTCCCCATGGACAGCCAAAACAAGGTGGCAGTCAAGGAGACTACCTACCAACCAAACATTTTGAAACAAACATATCAGGCATGACGTCATGAGGTGTGTACAAACAATTTCATAAGTGAAAACACCACCAGATACAGTGCCCTATGTACCCTATACATATGTAGATATACACGTGTGTCTCTGTATGTACGCCATGTACATATGTACATGCATGTAGTTCACACGGTAATGTTCACCTTAGGAGTCTCGAAACAAGCTGGGCAATTCTCGGTAATAACAGGAAGATGGTACTGGTTGGCGAACATTCTCAGGTCTTTCTCACGGACGTACACAAATGGTCTTATCACTCTCAAATCTCCATCCCTGTGGGGCAACAGAAACAGCATTGTGCGATCTACATCTGTGGTGTATATACAGAGACACACATGCATATCCATTAACCACACTAGATCACATGGTGATTGGGCATTTCCTACAGAAACTACAAAATGCGGAACACATTGACAGCTACGTAGGTAGTTGCGTGACTGTCTGCATGTTATCCTACTGCCATTCTAGACATGTGCTAACATCTAACACAACATGAGCGTTTTTCCTAAAAGAAACTTCCTAACATTATTAGAATGTCCCTATATATTACAGAGGTTTCCTCAATTCTGAGGGCACTGGATACACTACAGTACTACACTAGGGACACAAAATGGTGTCCTCTTTACAGATGATTTTTCTCAAATCAGAGGACACTGGATATACTACAGTACTACACTGGGACACAGATATGTATGTGTCTTAATATCGAGGTTTCCTCAATTCAGAGGGCACTGGATACACTACAGTACTACACTGGAGACACAAAATGGTGTCCTCTTTACAGAGGTTTCCTCAAATCAGAGGTTACTGGATACACTACAGTACTACACTGGGACACAGATATGTATGTGTCTTAATATCGAGGTTTCCTCAATTCAGAGGTTTGTAACAGGGAGTATGAAAGTATTAAGTATGAAAGGAGAATTGTGGGGGCTGGTTTCTGTGGTGGCTTCGTGGCTCAGTGGTTTATGGCAGCTTTAGTCAGACACCCTGGGTTCGAGTCCCACAGTTGCCATGCAGTTTTTCGCTTTTCTCATTTCTCCCAGCAGGCTGAATTCCACTTAGCTTTCGCATTTGTAACAGGGAGATTCAGAGGTATTTCAAGAGGTGGTAAAAATATCAGGTAACCACACAACTTAAGGCCAATAGTTGCCACATATGTATGTACACTAGGACGATGGTTGAAATTGGGGAGTCCAGCCTCACTTGATTGTGTAGTGAGCTTTCATGGTTCTGAGGAAGCCATTGTGGAAGACAGCCATGAGGAAGCTCTCGGCCAGGTCGTCCAAGTGCTGTCCAAATGCCAGAACGTTGTAGCCTTCTCTTCTCGCGCACGAGTAGAGTCTCCCACGTTTCATTCGGGAACAAAATGAACAAATGGAAGAGCAGTTGACCTCAAGTGCTTTATCCAGAATCCCTACACAACAAGGTAAAAGTATAACCATTCAAATATACATACATATGCATATATGTACGTACATACATGTAAATATCTACGTACGTACATAAATATATAAACATATATGTATATTGAGTGTTACATACAAGAAGTTGCTGTGAAAATAATATAGGGAAACAGAAAAACACAAACCAACCTAAAACTGACAGGGCTGGGATAAACACCTCACTGCATGCATACATTCTGCACCATAGGAAAGTTTCTATTACGTTACCTCCACATGCACTGTATGTAATTCTTGATAAACATAAACCTCAGTCACAGGGACAACTGGTGCTACCTCCCCACAAAGTGCAGTAGTCCTGTACACGACAACAAACTTACAAACCTTGTTCTTCG
>OZ026562.1:4075000-4080000 GCA_964020155.1 Chondrilla cf. caribensis
TAGAACCTACTATAAAGACCACCTCTACACAAAGACCACCTGTCCTAAGTGACCATTACTGGATTATCCACAATACCAGATCCACTATAGTTAGCACCTCTATATAAAGACCACCTGTCCTAAGTGACCATTACTGGATTATCCACAATACCAGATCCACTATAGTTAGCACCTCCATATAAAGACCACCTGTCTTTAGGGACCACATTTGCAGTCCCTTGAGTGGTATTTATATACAGGCTCCACTGTACTTGAACAACAGTTCATACTTACGTAAAATACTGTACCTCCTCCTGCTGTGAATGGGGTCTTGTTCCTAAAAAGGTGTTTCTTGGCAACCAGAATCCCCGGGGTGTCTACTCCACCAATAAACTTGTGCGGTGAGAAAAAAATGGCATCCTTAGCCACCAGCATGGGATCTTTGTTACCGTGGATTGGGTTCATATTCATCTCTGCGTAGGGAGCTGTATGCATGAGAGCACAGTCACATGATTGTCATGTGGTAATCACAATACTATCACATGGTTCTTATAAAACTATCACTGGAGTGGTATGTGAAGGGATAAATTATCTGTATGTCACAAGAGAAGTGATGAGTGAGGTCACTGGAGGGTTGATGGGGGAGTCACCTGAGGATTGATGAGAGGGGCCACCTTATTATTGATGGGAGGAGTCACCTTATCATTGATGGGAGGGGCCACCTTATCATTGATGAGAGGGGTCCCCTTATCATTGACAGGAGAGATTATCTCATCATTGATGAGAGGGGTCCCTTATCATTGATGAGAGGGGTCCCCTTATCATTGACAGGAGAGATTATCTCATCATTGATGAGGGGATCCCCTTATCATTGATGAGAGGGGTCCCCTTATCATTGATGAGAGGTGGGGTCCTTCATGGTTGATGAGAGGGGTTATCTGAGGACTGATGGAGGTTAGGGAAGCCCTATCATACTGGATGAGATGGCCTTTGTAGAGATTCCCATCTACATGCTTCCCACAGAGGTGCCCCTCAACAGACCCAGTGTACCTGCAGTGGCATAGTCCCAGAAGGCCAGGGCTCCATATCTGTGAAGAAGCTCTGTCACTTTGTCAGTGTCAGTGAACACTCCGGTGAGATTAGAAGCTGCATTAAACGTCCCTATTACTGTACGCTCACTCCCAGCATACCTCTAAGAGAATGGTTGATGTACAAGAAAATACGCATGCATTAATTAATTAATAATTAATTAATGTATTAGTAAAATATGTACAACAGTATACAACAATTACATACCAATACATACAGACACATACATATATGTACAAGTAGGTATACTCACTAACAATATTCATGTGTTCATATACGTACATACCTGTAAGGTGTTCTCGAGATCAACCAGGTCCAGCTCTCCACGGCTGGTCTCCCTGATAGGCACAACCTGGAATAGGGAAGTGTGTTTCATGTACGTACACATACATGTACGTAGACAATACATGCACAGTTAGCGTAACCTGTCTACAAAGACCACCAGATGAAACAATAAATAGTAACCAGCTGGTCTTTGTATAGAGGTGTTCCAGTGTACTCGAGATTGGGATTGGACAGTTCAATGTACATAGGCCACTGACAATGGTGGTGTTTGGGTACAGGAGGTCTGTATTCAATAATTTATGCATATGTATGTGTGTATGTACACACATACAAACATATGGTCAATACATACGTACATACGTACATAGGTATGAATGTATGTACGTACATATCATACGTATATGTACACCCATAATAAAAAGTTGACAAGTATGAATTTCATATCTTGATGTTATGACAATACGTACATGTAGATAAATACATTTTGTATACTGGGTGTACATAGTTCCATAATGACAATATTAAATACATATTACACATACATACGTAGAATAAATAGCATAATGCACCCAGGTACTTACCTTGGCCCCCATTTGTCGCCATGGTAGCAAATTCGAATGATGCTCAAAAGGACCATGGATCACAATGGGTAATTCCCGTTTATTACAAAGTGGGTGGAGTCCCATAGCATGCACGAGAAGACCGATGGCACCCGTTGTCCCACTTCCACTGAACAGCACACAATCGTACTCGGTTGCATTGACAGCGTTCCTCACAATCAGTCTGGCCTCCTCTCTGAGATGGGAAACCTGACAGGAGGTGGCCGACATCATGGTGTGCGTGTTCCCGTACCATGGCAGCACATGCTCTCGGATATAGTCCTCGATACATGCAAGAGATCTGAAGTAACATGAATGAACACATGTTGGTGTAGGTAAGGAGAAACTTGATTAACACACACACACACACACACACACACACACACACACACACACACACACACACACACACGCACACACACATACGCACTCCTCACTATGGTTTGAACCAAACTAATTGTAAGTAAATCAAATTAGAATGAGAATTGGTGTGCCCTTCGAGGTACTTACTGAGTGAGTTGCATGGTCATTACACAAAACAACGTACCTTCCTGAGGCTGTGTAATCAGCGTACAACACTACAAGTGGCGGCATAGTCGGCCAGAGAACAGGTAGAATAGGTAAAAATCTGACTGTTTCTAAAAGTCACATTCAAATCTAACCTTTTCGAATCCCAAAAGGCCCTTGAATAATTAAATCTCTCCCGATTATATTTTCAGAGATAAAACGAAGTAATTCGGTCGATTTCTCACCGTTACTAGCTATTAAGGACGCCATTTTAACCGTATAATACAGAATTACTACCATTTTATATACGTTTCATAGACTGATATTCCCATATCAATCACCTAGTCAGATTCGATTACTATGGAAACGGCGAATATGTCGATTATAATTTTTCGATAGATTTGGATGTACTAGGTGTCATGGCAGCTAAAGAAGCACCGTTTGCTACAGACCTTCAACCGAAATTCGACGTGAAGATTGTCGGAGGGAAGGTGATCCCAGTTCAGGTATATTCCAGGAGTGAAAAATCGAAAGAAACGTTTGCCAGTCGAAATGATGAACGCCGAATTGGAGAACAGTTACAAATGCTTAGCCTTGCAAAGGATAATATCAGAAAAGAGATGCAATCTCCTAGCAGTCGGAATTCACCTACTCGCAAAAAGCAAAGGGGTCACGAACGAGGATACCATGGTCGTTCTCTCACCCACCCGCCTCCAGTAACTGCTAGTAGTGTTCTCCATGGGAACAGGGACCCCCTCAACTGGCATGCGGGTGCACGCACCGGTGGCAACTACACCAATCTACCACATGATGTGTTGCATCGAGTGTCCAAACAAATAAGACAGGTACGTTACTGGACTAACAACCTGGAGGACCTAGCCCGATCATGTGGGAGGTTGGACCACCTACGAACGGGTTGTCTGTCCTTCAGTGACCTGCACCGTGCCCTGGAGAGCTATGGTTTCCTCATCAGTCGTGATGACCTTGAGGTTCTGGTATCTGCCAGCAGAACAGGTTTAGCACAAAGCACCAGCGATTGTGAGTCTACACGGTGTGGGAATTCCTGAGACTGGGAAATAGTACTGAGGTGTGCATATGTACATACCTATTGATGAGGTGGTCTCATTACTGTGGTGGTCCAATTGCTGAGTGGCTGTATTATTGAGGTGGTCACATACTAAGGTGGTCCCATTACTTAAATGGTCCTGTTACTAAAGTGGTCCCATTACTGAGGTGGTCCTATTACTGAAACATTCTCATTTACTGAGGAAGCGGAGTTTTACTCTACACTCAAAACCCAGGATTAGGCTACAATGTTTATGTGTGATTATTACTTTAATGGTCCTGTTACTAAAGTGGTCCCATTACTGAGGTGGTTCTATTACTAAGTGGTCCTAATACTAGAACGGTCCTGTTACTAAAGTGGTCCTATTACCGAGGTGGTTCTATTCCTGAAAAATTCTCATTTACTGAGGAAGTGGAGTTTTACTGTACATTCAAAACCCAGGATTAGGCTACAATGTTTGTGTGTGATATTATTGAACTCCATACTCATACGCACGTACGTACGTATATGTCTGCAGGTGTTCAAAGTGACTCACCATCTGTACAGTATGGTGCACTCTGTGCATTCTTGCACCAGATTGCCTCTGTGGATCCCAACTCATCCACTGCAAGAATGCAGAATATCCCTCCATACACGTCTCGCAATATTTCATCCAATAATACACCAGAGCCGTCGCATTTTGTTGGACAGATTCGAAGAGAGAGGGCCCATTTGCAGACATGCCCTAGTAGACTAGTGATTACAAAGACAGTCAAAAGAAACCCGTCCTTGACTCCCTTGCGACCACCTGGAGGGTTCGGGACACGGGAGCTATCAGAGGCTGAAAAGGGGATACTCAGTCGTGAGACAGCCAGACTGCTGGTGAAGATCGAGTATGTCCTTCGGGAGCACAACTGGGGGAACTCGGTTCAAATGAAGAGATTCGAGCAGGCGCTGGCATCCAAAGACAGAGAGAGAACGGGATATCTTGATGTTGATGAGGTGAGGGATCTCATTTATGTACACAGGTATGTTTGTATGTACAGTGAATTCTCATTAATCTGCCAAACCTTTTAATCCGCCACAATTTCCCAGTACCAATATAATGTACAAGTACCAATGAATATACAGTTAATCTGCCAAACTCATTCATCCACCATATTCTTTGAAAACCAATTGCAGTGGATTAACGAGTATTCACTGTACATTACGTATGTACGTACATACGTATGTAATCCATACTGGTACATACGTATGCTACTACAGGTTAGAGAAACTTGTCTGGACGTGGGTCTGCCTCTGAGTGATGAGCTGCTCCTGGACTTGATTTCCAAGTGTTTCCCAAACACAGCTACCAACTTGGTGAGGTGAGGCTACATGTGTACATACGTATGTATATAAGTATAAGGTAAAAATACATACGTACATAGTATTACATACATACATATGTATGTATGTGAATGGAATTACATCTATGTACAAATGCGTGTAAATAC
>OZ026562.1:4085000-4087500 GCA_964020155.1 Chondrilla cf. caribensis
TTGTGTACATATATGAATTCTGTGAGTACAATATTACTTACCGGTGACTTTGATGTTAGAAATCGCATAAATAAAACATCAAATGAGAGAATAGGATGACTTGCTATCCTTTTTAGGAATTTATCCAATCCTTTCTTTCTCTGTTCCAAAAATTCAAAACTGAAGTGGTCAAAGTACTTCAGTAGTTGCTTTCCAGGTAGAGGCTGACAATGAAATACAATCACATCATAATCAAACATAATATTCCTGCTATATACAATCAATTGGGTGATCTTGTTGGATGATAATAGGTGTTGAGGTGCTCTAAGAGTTCTTAAAACAAGCAACATAATAAGCATATCTAATATGACAGACCATATGGGTGTGGTATAGAGTTTCTATGGACAGACCTGGAAATTTATAGCCATGTAATAAGTGTAGGTTATAACCCACCTCCTCGTTGTTTATTTATAAGCACGACGTCCGAGGGTGGAGTGCTTATGAATATCATACAACGAGGAGGCAGGTTATAATCGGCTTCTAAACTGATCCTTTCAAGCACCTCCATATGCGAATATCGTACAACAAGAAAGAAGTTATGCTGCATCTAAACACATGCTAAAAGCTCTGAAGATTACAAGTGACTGAAAACTAATCGAATACTTTAGCAATGGATACTTTTCAGAGGTTAACCAGTAGTTTCCATGTTAGAAAATGACACATATCTAGCTGTATTTTCCCACCATACTAAAAGATAGGGTGATATACCATATATTTGTATGAAATATGGAGATTTGATAAATCCTTGGTATTTCTATACCATTCATATACCATAGGTGGAAACTACTTATAATCTACTGTATATTCGGAAATATTGGCAGTGATTTAAATTTGGCAGTCACAGACATAACCATCAAATTAATATTCGTCAGTCAACCTTTGTAACGTTATCAACACTCATTATGGCAAACCACCAAATTTAAATTCCATCATGGCCAGATTTCGGGCAAATCGCCAAATTTAAAGACCACCAATATTTCCAGATATACGGTATGCTAGTACAGAATTACATGTAAGAATAAATCAATACTCACAGGAATTATGTGTGTTGGGTGACACAATGCAAGCTGTTCTCTCAACCACTCAAAGTCCCTATATCTTCTCCAAACTTCATAGTCCACAGAAGGGAAAAATTCACTTCTACTGCTCTGTACATAAATCAGAATAGTGATCAATCAGACATAATTGATGCTGTAACTGCATTGCACCAAGTGGCTATAATGAACTGATGAGTGTAAAGTAAACTGTTGAGGTGGTTTTAGGTTTATGCATACCTCAGTCCTAATCTTGTACATAGCAAAGCCATCAGTTTTAGCAGGCTGCTGCTTGTCAAACTCGACAACAGTCACAAACAGATCTTGGACATCTTCCACTGGTTCTAACTGAACAGAACAGAGTGTAAGTCAAAGTACTAACAAGCTGCTTCATTGGATGATCATTCTTACACGAGATATTGCTGGTACTTTGTGAACAGTAGTGTCTGTGGACGTTGGTTTCTCATCAGTCGAGGCCTTTTCAACAGATTCTGCAGGTTCTTTGAAGAGCTCATCAGAATCATCACTTATTTCTTCCCCAACCTCACACTCCTTAGTATTGACTTCCTTCACATCTACAGCATATCAGTAGTGCAATATATGTATGCACACATACATTTGTATTATGGTTACATCAACAATGCATTCAAATACAGGACATAATACTTGTTCCAATACTGTCTGCTGAACCAAAATTAAAGGCCATGATTCAAACCAAGAAAAACAAAGCAAACACAAGGTATGGTGTTGGATATTTGATCCTATACGAGTCAATTTTGGAGCACAGTGGAACCTCTCTATAAAGGACAAATTGGGACAAGGTAATTTGTCCCTGTAATGAAGTTGTCCACTCTTCAGAGGTAAAAAATGCACTAGCACTATAGGAAAATCTATTTCGGTGCTTTACGGAGTGTCCTTTGTAAGGAGGTAATTACTATGGTTTATTGGGAGAGTCCTTTAATAGAGTCCCACGTGCACTGTACTATGATGGGTCACGAAGTAAATTGTCCGTAAATATGTGCACCAGTGCTTTTGAAGATGATATCGCGTTGTTCATTACATTACATACAGATGTAAGTAACAGTATGTAGTACAAATAAGCAATATAAAACGAGCGGAGGAAACGAACCAGGAGTTTCAGACGCATCTTGGTCGGCCATTTTTCCTCGATGGAAAGGGTAAATCCCGAGGGTGTGGTCCGTACATTTTCGGATAAATAATGTCGGAAAAGCCCCACTGCTAACTCTCTTTCTATCCTGATTTTTGTCAGGATTGAAAGAACGAAGTGAATATTAACTAGCGGACTTGATTTTCCAGTAAGTTATCAATAAGGAGACCTCATTTGTTGAAATTACTACAATCTCTTCTGTACCATTTGACTGTATCCGTTTGCTAGCTCAACTTGAGACATATAGTGTCGATATTTA
>OZ026562.1:4092500-4093661 GCA_964020155.1 Chondrilla cf. caribensis
TGTTCTTTTTATCAACAACTACATACGTACATATGTAGATGGGTTCTACAGAAGCAGCCTTGTCCATTACCACAAGATCTGGCAAAATTCCCCCCTTATTTTGGGACAGAAGACCCACTTCGATCCACGACAGTGTTGCAATACTTGGAGGCATACTACGAGGAAGTGGCCAACTCACCTGTACCACCCGAAGTCCTCCTCACTGAGCATCCCAACGTAAGGGTTACATCTGATGGTCAAGTTGACGATAGACACTTACTGTTCCCAGATGGTGATGGCAATGTTGTCTCCATGGAGCCACTGCACCATGACCGTAGTCTACCGACTATTGGGGAAGACGGGGATGTGTTCACTAACGAAGATGAGGATACAAGGCTACCAAGAAATCTCAGTGACCCAATGCCAGAAGAGTCACAATTACACAATATATCTCGACGTGTTTCTACAGTGTCTTCACAAGAAGACGGTTAGTAATGTATACAGGAATGCATATTTTATGTGTGCATCTGTAAAGTATTGTACATATCATATGTGCTAGTTGAGCTAGCTATGTATAATAATATTCCATTCAGGAGGGGTACAATTCATGTGTCATGGTGGCAGTGCTTATATTGTGCATATACAGTGTTGTGTCTTTTATACTACTCACTACTGTAGTATTACCATTGTATTTCGTTCATTGGAGGGTAGTGTTACAATAGAAGTGTGAAGAGGATTTGACTATGATTACTTGGTAGGGACATTAACGTGATCGACCTTAGCAATACCGAAGGGAACATGTTTACGTACATTGGAGATGAGTCTGTTTTTCCTTTGATCACTCGTGTTCATCCCATGCACCATAATGTATGCATGCATGTATACACTCGAATAATAATATTATGGTTATGCAATCACATGGTTATCACATGCTAATCATGTGTAAATCACATGTCTCCTCTTGTGTACCTGTAGTGCTATTTCCATCCTTACAAGTGAGTGAGGAAGAGAGTAATACTTTGAAAAGAAAAGGTGCCAAAAAATCAGGATTATCCAAGAAGGTCAGTGGTAGCTGTCAGCAGCAATAGCTGACCGTGATTCAGCAATACATGACTCAACTTCAAGTGTGTGTGTGTTTTTCTGTGTGTCTCGAGTTAACGAACAATGGCATCAAAGTTCATT
>OZ026562.1:4098861-4101361 GCA_964020155.1 Chondrilla cf. caribensis
AGGGGCAAAAAATCACCATGGAAACTGATTCTAAAATTGAAAGGCTCAATTGATAGACTAAACTACCATCCAGGGATTCAGATACAATGGTGGTATTGTGGTCATTACATACTGTGTACATTACATATTGTGTGTACATACTGTGTGCACATACTGTGTGTACATTACATACTGTAAATGGATGACACTGTAACAGAGGTCCTTTGTGACTCACATACATTGTACATGATGTAACACATGTACGTCACTCAACATTGTACAGTCCATTAATACATATATTGTACATTCTGTTAACATGCACAGTGCAGCCTGTAACATGAGTCACTTGTGCAGTCCAACACCTTTACGTTTATCCTGACATTAGCCTTGTACATGTACAGTGGAACCTCTCTATAAAGGACGCATTGGGACCAGCTAATTTGTCCACTGTAGAGAGGTTGTCTGCTGTTCAGAGGTGAAAAGTGGATTAACACTATAAGCTCGTTTTGGTGCCTTAGAAAGTGCCATAAGTGATTACCGAATCCCATTAGTGATTAATGAACTTCTGTGGTGCCCCATAATTGGAGTGTCATTAAATAGAGGTTCCACTGCATACACCTTAACTAGGATGTGGTTGCTAACACAGTTAACCAAAAAAGGGAAAGATATTTGCGCATGTACACCCTTCCTGTGATGCAAGGTCTTATTTTAAGGACTGGAATAACAGAGAAGTCCAGTCTCTGAGCACGTTTGCTAGATTAATACCCAAAGGTATATTAGCAGAGTGAAACAGTTGAAAGCAGCACCTTAGTTAGTAGCAGTTGTGTGTGTACATAACTATAGTATACAGTGGTACACATACGTACGTACATACGAGAGGATCGAACGTTGAAGATCACAAAATGGACACAGGAGTTGAGACAGAGAGAGCAATTCGTGGGAACTACACCAAGCAGCTCCACTACCTACAAGTTAACCCTATTCTCGGCATGCTCTACGAGAAAGAAGTCATTGGGCGAGTTTTGAAAGAGCAAATCAACACAGAAAGAGACCCGCTAAGAAAGAGGACTCTTTTACTGGACCACATTTCTCTCCAACCCCTTGAAGTACTCGATACGTATTGTGCCATATTAGAACACAGTGCAAAAACAGACTGCATATATGTGCACAGACAAATAGCACAGGAGATTCGATCTACTCTATCAAAGGGAAGAACGGCAGAGGTGGAGAGGGACAGTGTAGTGCTTCCAGTAACAGAGAAATACACTGAAGCACAGCAAGGTATGGAGGAGGTGTTTCCGGCAGAAGAAAAAAGATTACTGCAGTTCACCAATGACAAGAATAAGGATTTAGCCTGTATTTCAGAGGTACGAGAGATAAAACACAGGACAGCAAATTCTGAAAACAATGCTGTGGAGACATCAGCACTACTTCCTGTTCATAGCACCTCTTTCTCTAAGGATGCAGGGCTTCCCTTCAGTAAAATTAGTCCAAAAAAGAATGAATCCACTGAAAGCAGCAGACCACAGCATGCAGGAGTTGTGACATGTTCGACCTCTGAACACCTGGAGTTTGTGGGCCACATGTATGGGTGCTTTGATTACAATCCAAACAAAACAAGCGAGGGAGCAGTAGTATGTACAAAATTGGCATCTACAGGAAGTTGTTACCACGAGGAATTTTCAGGAAGCACAGAAAAGGAACTACCAGGAAACAGGGATAAGGAGGAAGGCTTAGGTGAAGAGCCCACAGGATGTTCAACAAAATACCAGCAAGTTTTGAACGGTAATGTCAACAGCCAATACCATCTTTGCCCTGTTGTGCAACGCTTGAAGCCCTCGGGACCATTGAAAAGTCAAACTCACAGAAAATTGGTCCAAATGTTATGGAATTTACGTCTGAGTGAACCAGCCAAGGCAAAACTAGCCCTTGACGTTGTGTTGATGAAGAAGGGACTTCCCCTGGACATAAAGATAGCCTGCATGGAAGCAGGGCTACAGACCACAATGCAAGACCTCCCGAGAGCCAAGAGAGCACTGGAGCAGTGCAACAGCATTGAGTGCCAGAACCCTTTGATACTGAAATGTCGCCTCCATGTCCACATAGCAAGGTCCCTTTTTTCCGCCTACATCGGAGTGGGTGGATTCGAGATGAAGAAACACATGCAAAGTGCATTTGAGCTATCGATGCAGATATCAGAGGACTACTCCATACTGAGAGCAGCCAACGGAAGAATCTGGGCAGAGTTTGAGGAAGTAAAACACAAACTCACTGAAGGCAAGCTGGATGAAATCATGTCCCAAGTCCAAAGGAATATGGAGCTCTGGGAAACTGTGCCAGAATGGATGAGAGTGGGTAACACATGTACACTTCTGGCGAAGGCATTCTTTGACATGGAAATGGCTCAATTTTATAGAAATAAGAACAAATCTGTCTTCCAGGCAAGCGTGAGTTCGGCAAAGTTTCATCTACAACAAGTGGACCAACTTCACTTGGACTCGATATTGAAAGGCTTCTGCAA
>OZ026562.1:4106361-4148861 GCA_964020155.1 Chondrilla cf. caribensis
GGGATGTAAGCTAACTTATGAAACAATTCCCATCTCCATGTGTGTAATGTAACCCTAGTTACATTCGGAGATGCTTAATATAATATTATTTTCGATGTATGGGAGAGTATAGGAGAAAGAAACACTAAGCACCTTTTTTCATTGCTCATGGAAAAGGTGATGTGTCAACCTGATATTTTTACCAGACCTAGCTGGAGACGTGAACTAACATATATATGAACAATTCCATCTCCGTATGTGGAATTTAACCCTAGCTACACTCAGAGGTGCTTATTTTTTCAATGTATGGGAGAGGATAAGAGAATAAACCCTAAGCACCTTCTTGCATAATGCATGAGAGAGTAGGCATGTCAACCTAATGTTCTCACACAACCTAGCTAAAGGCATGAACTACATTCTGAAACAATTCTATCTCAATATGTGGCTCGTAACCTTAGCTACATTCTCTCCCATACGTTGAAAATAATATTAAGCACCTCTGAATGTAGCTAAGGTTACGAGACATGTATTGAAATAGGATTGTTTCAGAATGTAGTTCATACCTTTAGCTAGGTTGTGTGAAAGTATCAGATTTATACACTGACTGTCCCATGAGTTATGCAAGAAGGTGCTTAGCGTTAATTCTCCTATACCTTCCCATACATAAAAATATCCTATTCTCTCCCATACATTGACAGTGGTGCTATGGCCAAATTTTGGCCATAGCACCACCTTGAATAACAAGGGTTACAAAGCACATAAAGAGATGGGAAGTGTTTTATAACTTAGCTAACATCTCCAGCTAGACTAGTTGAAAATATCAGATTGACACGCCCCCTCTCCCACGAGGCATGCAAGAAGGTGCTTAGCGTTATTTTTCCTATACCTTCCCATACATTAAAAAAAATATTAAGCACATCCGGATGTAGTTAGGGTTAGGGACCACTTAGAGAGATGGGAATTGTTTCATAAGTTAGTATACGTCCACAGCTAGGTCCTCTCAAAATATCATGTTGACACGCCCCCTCTCCCATGAGCTATGCAAGAAGGTGCTCAGTGTTATTTCTCCTATACCTTCCCATACGTACGTATATTAATAAAATAATGAGCACCTCCGAATGTAGTTAGGGTTAGGGACCACATGTGGAGATGAGACTTGTTTCACAAGTTAGTATTTGTGCACAGCTGGGTCTGGATGAAATACCATGTTGACAAGCCCCCTCTCCCATGAGTTATGCCAAAAGGTGCTTAGCATTATTTCTACTATACCTTTCCATACATTAAAAAATGTTAAGCATCTCCAAATGTAGTTAGGATTAGGGACCACATACCAAGATGGCATTTGTTTCACAAGTTAGTATATGTTCACAGCTAGGTCCCCTCAAAATATCATATTGACACGCCCCCTCTCCCATGAGCTACGCAAGAAGGTGCTTAGCGTTAATTCTCCTATACCTTTCCATACATTAAAAAATATTAAGCACCTCCGGATGTAGTTAGGGTTAGGGACCACTTAGAGAGATGGGAATCCTTCATAAGTTAGTATACGTCCACAGATAGGCCCCCTCAAATTTCATGTTGACACGCCCCCTCTCCCACAAGCTACGCAAGATGGTGTATTTTCTCCTATTCTCTCCCATACGTACATTGAAAAAATATTAAGCACCTTCCAATGTAGCTGGAATTACGAGCCACCTATCGAGATGGGAATTGTTTCACAAGTTAGTTCAAGTCCACAGCTAGGTCTGTCTAAAATATCAAGTTGACACGCCCCCCCCCCATGAGTTATGCAAAAAGGTGCTTCACATTTTCTCTCCTATACTCCCCTATACATTGAAAAAATGTTAAGCACCTTCCAATGTACCTGGAGTTACAGGCCACCTATTGATATGGGAATTGTTTCACAAGTTAGTTCACGTCTCCAACTAGGTCTACCTAAAATATCAAGTTGACACACTCCCTCCCCCATGAGTTATACAAAAAGGTGCTTAACATTTTCTCTCCTATATCCCCCATACATTGAAAAAATATTTATCACCTTTGAATGTAGCTGGACTTACAAGCCACCTATTGAGATGGGAATTGTTTCACAAGTTAGTTCAAGTCCACACCTAGGTCTGTCTAAAATATCAAGTTGACACGCCCCCTTCCCCATAAGTTATGCAAAAAAAGTGCTTAACGTTTTCTCTCCTATACTCTCCCATACATTGAAAAAATGTTAAGCACCTTCCAATGTAGCTGGAGTTACAGGTCACCTATTGAGATGGGAATTGTTTCAGACGTTAGTTCACGTCTCCAATTAAGTCTGTCTGAAATATTAAGTTGACACGCCCCCTCCCTTATGAGCTATGCAAAAAGGTGCTTAGCGTTTTCTCTCCTATACTCTCCCATACGTATATATACATTGAAAAATATTTATCACCTTAGAATGTAGCTGGAGTTACGGGCTATCTATTGAGATGGGAATTATTTCACAAGTTAGTTCAAGCCCACACCTAGGTCTATCTAAAATATCGAGTTGACACGCCCCCTCCCCCATGAGTTATGCAAAAAGGTGCTTAACGTTTTCTCTCCTATATTCTCCCATACATTGAAAAAATGTTAAGCACCTTCCAATGTACCTGGAGTTACAGGTCACCTATTGAGATGGGAATTCTTTCACAAGTTAGTTCACATCCACAACTAGGTCTGTCTGTCTAAATTATCAAGTTGACAAGCCCCCTCCCCCATGAGTTATGAAAAAAGGTGCTTAGCGTGCTACCTCCTATACTCTCCCATACATTGAAAAAAAATTATTATTATTATTATTGTAATATTATGCCTTATGGTGATAACTCAGGTGATTTGATATCATGTTGCTGGTCACCAAGGGCTGCCCAGTGTCTGTCCCAAACTCACCAACACAAATTCGGACACGTGCAAACCATCCTGAGTATGCTATGGGCCCCGTGGTGACAAGCCAAAAATGTCAATTTTTATGCTTGTCACCACGACCTCTCCTGTGTGCACATAATGCATCATAGATCTAATACGAATGCATAGACACACTCCTGGGACTAATACGGTCCTTTTGATAACAAAAATGATAGGTTTAGTTGCTGGTGAAAATTCTACCAGGTGTCCATATGACACATAGCATTATACATTTGTATGTACATTTCAATATAAGTGTAATACACCGTGTGGTGATCGCTCAGGTAAGTTCACACTCTGTTGGTAGTCACCAAGGTCTGCCCAGTGTCCATGCCAAACTCACCAACACAATTTTGGATGCATGCAAACCGTCTTGAGTCTATGGGCCTCGTGGTGACAAGCCAAAAAATGTCAAATTTTATGCTTGTCACCATGGCCTCTCCTGTGTGCACATAATGCATCATAGATCTAATACGAATACACGGACACACTCCTGGAACTAATACGGTCCTTTTCATAACAAAAATGATGGGTTTTGTTGAGGATCAAAATTCTGCCAAGTGTCCATATGGCACATAGCATTATACTTTTGTATGTACATTTCAATATAAGTGTAATACGCCTTGTGGTGATATCTCAGGTGATTTGACATCACGTTGCTGGTCACCAAGGGCTGCCCAGTGTCCGTGCTAAACTCACCAACTCAATTTAGGATGCATGCAAACCGTCCTGGGTGTGCTATGGGCCTCGTGGTGACAAGCCAAAAAATGTCAATTTTTATGCTTGTCACCACGACCTCTCCTGTGTACACATAATGCATCATAGATCCAATGCGAATGCACGGACACACTCCTGGAACTAATACGGTCCTTTTGATAACAAGAATAGTAGGTTTTGTTGAGGATCAAAATTTTACCAAGTGTCCATATGGCACATAGCATTATACTTTTGTATGTACTTTTCAATATAAGTGTAATACGCCTTGTGGTGATATCAAAGGTGATTTGACATCACGTTGCTGGTCACCAGGGGCTGCCCAGTACCTGTCCCAAACTCACCAACACAATTTGGGATGCATGCAAACCGTCCTGGGTGTGCTATGGGCCTCGTGGTGACAAGCCAAAAAATGTCAATTTTTATGCTTGTCACCACGACCTCTCCTGTGTGCACATAATGCATCATAGATCCAATGCGAATGCACGGACACACTACTGGAACTAATACGGTCCTTTTGATAACAAGAATAGTAGGTTTTGTTGAGGATCAAAATTTTACCAACGGTCCATATGGCACATAGCATTATACATTTGTATGTACTTTTCAATATAAGTGTAATACGCCTTGTGGTGATATCTCAGGTGATTTGACATCACGTTGCTGGTCACCAAGGGCTGCCCAGTGTCCGTGCTAAACTCACCAACTCAATTTGGGATGCATGCAAACCGTCCTGGGTGTGCTATGGGCCTCGTGGTGACAAGCCAAAAAATGTCAATTTTTATGCTTGTCACCACGACCTCTCCTGTGTGCACATAATGCATCATAGATCCAATGCGAATGCACGGACACACTACTGGAACTAATACGGTCCTTTTGATAACAAGAATAGTAGGTTTTGTTGAGGATCAAAATTTTACCAAGGGTCCATATGGCACATAGCATTATACTTTTGTATGTACTTTTCAATATAAGTGTAATACGCCTTGTGGTGATATCTCAGGTGATTTGACATCACGTTGCTGGTCACCAAGGGCTGCCCAGTGTCCGTGCTAAACTCACCAACTCAATTTGGGATGCATGCAAACCGTCCTGGGTGTGCTATGGGCCTCGTGGTGACAAGCCAAAAAATGTCAATTTTTATGCTTGTCACCACGACCTCTCCTGTGTGCACATAATGCATCATAGATCCAATGCGAATGCACGGACACACTACTGGAACTAATACGGTCCTTTTGATAACAAGAATAGTAGGTTTTGTTGAGGATCAAAATTTTACCAACGGTCCATATGGCACATAGCATTATACATTTGTATGTACTTTTCAATATAAGTGTAATACGCCTTGTGGTGATAACTCAGGTGATTTAACATCACGTTGCTGGTCACCAAGGGCTGCCCAGTACCTGTCCCAAACTCACCAACTCAATTTGGGATGCATGCAAACCGTCCTGGGTGTGCTATGGGCCTCGTGGTGACAAGCCAAAAAATGTCAATTTTTATGCTTGTCACCACGACCTCTCCTGTGTACACATAATGCATCATAGATCCAATGCGAATGCACGGACACACTCCTGGAACTAATACGGTCCTTTTGATAACAAGAATAGTAGGTTTTGTTGAGGATCAAAATTTTACCAAGGGTCCATATGGCACATAGCATTATACTTTTGTATGTACTTTTCAATATAAGTGTAATACGCCTTGTGGTGATATCTCAGGTGATTTGACATCACGTTGCTGGTCACCAAGGGCTGCCCAGTGTCCGTGCTAAACTCACCAACTCAATTTGGGATGCATGCAAACCGTCCTGGGTGTGCTATGGGCCTCGTGGTGACAAGCCAAAAAATGTCAATTTTTATGCTTGTCACCACGACCTCTCCTGTGTACACATAATGCATCATAGATCCAATGCGAATGCACGGACACACTCCTGGAACTAATACGGTCCTTTTGATAACAAGAATAGTAGGTTTTGTTGAGGATCAAAATTTTACCAAGTGTCCATATGGCACATAGCATTATACTTTTGTATGTACTTTTCAATATAAGTGTAATACGCCTTGTGGTGATATCAAAGGTGATTTGACATCACGTTGCTGGTCACCAGGGGCTGCCCAGTACCTGTCCCAAACTCACCAACACAATTTGGGATGCATGCAAACCGTCCTGGGTGTGCTATGGGCCTCGTGGTGACAAGCCAAAAAATGTCAATTTTTATGCTTGTCACCACGACCTCTCCTGTGTGCACATAATGCATCATAGATCCAATGCGAATGCACGGACACACTCCTGGAACTAATACGGTCCTTTTGATAACAAGAATAGTAGGTTTTGTTGAGGATCAAAATTTTACCAAGGGTCCATATGGCACATAGCATTATACTTTTGTATGTACTTTTCAATATAAGTGTAATACGCCTTGTGGTGATATCAAAGGTGATTTGACATCACGTTGCTGGTCACCAAGGGCTGCCCAGTACCTGTCCCAAACTCACCAACACAATTTGGGATGCATGCAAACCGTCCTGGGTGTGCTATGGGCCTCGTGGTGACAAGCCAAAAAATGTCAATTTTTATGCTTGTCACCACGACCTCTCCTGTGTGCACATAATGCATCATAGATCCAATGCGAATGCACGGACACACTACTAGAACTAATACGGTCCTTTTGATAACAAAAATGATAGCTTTTGTTGAGGATCCAAAATTTTACCAGGTGTCCATATGGCACATAGCATTATACATTTGTATGTACATTTCAATATAAGTGTAATACGCCTTGTGGTGATAACTCAGGTGATTTGACATCACGTTGCTGGTCACCAAGGGCTGCCCAGTACCTGTCCCAAACTCACCAACACAATTTGGGATGCATGCAAACCGTCCTGGGTGTGCTATGGGCCTCGTGGTGACAAGCCAAAAAATGTCAATTTTTATGCTTGTCACCACGACCTCTCCTGTGTGCACATAATGCATCATAGATCTAACACAAATGCACAGACACACTCCTGGAACTAATACGGTCCTTTTGATAACAAAAATGATAGTTTTTGTTGAGGATCAAAATTTTACCAAGTGTCCATATGGCACATAGCATTATACATTTGTATGTACATTTCAATATAAGTGTAATACGCCTTGTGGTGATAACTCAGGTGATTTAACATCACGTTGCTGGTCACCAAGGGCTGCCCAGTACCTGTCCCAAACTCACCAACACAATTTGGGGTGCATGCAAACCGTCCTGGGTGTGTTATGGGCCTCGTGGTGACAAGCCAAAAAATGTCAAATTTTATGCTTGTCACCACGACCTCTCCTGTGTACACATAATGCATCATAGATCCAATGCGAATGCACGGACACACTACTGGAACTAATACGGTCCTTTTGATAACAAGAATAGTAGGTTTTGTTGAGGATCAAAATTTTACCAAGGGTCCATATGGCACATAGCATTATACATTTGTATGTACATTTCAATATAAGTGTAATACGCCTTGTGGTGATAACTCAGGTGATTTAACATCACGTTGCTGGTCACCAAGGGCTGCCCAGTACCTGTCCCAAACTCACCAACACAATTTGGGGTGCATGCAAACCGTCCTGGGTGTGCTATGGGCCTCGTGGTGACAAGCCAAAAAATGTCAATTTTTATGCTTGTCACCACGACCTCTCCTGTGTGCACATAATGCATCATAGATCCAATGCGAATGCACGGACACACTCCTGGAACTAATACGGTCCTTTTGATAACAAGAATAGTAGGTTTTGTTGAGGATCAAAATTTTACCAAGTGTCCATATGGCACATAGCATTATACATTTGCATGTTGTACATTTCAATATAAGTGTAATACGCCTTGTGGTGATATCAAAGGTGATTTGACATCACGTTGCTGGTCACCAAGGGCTGCCCAGTACCTGTCACAAACTCACCAACACAATTTGGGGTGCATGCAAACCGTCCTGGGTGTGCTATGGGCCTCGTGGTGACAAGCCAAAAAATGTCAATTTTTATGCTTGTCACCACGACCTCTCCTGTGTACACATAATGCATCATAGATCCAATGCGAATGCACGGACACACTCCTGGAACTAATACGGTCCTTTTGATAACAAGAATAGTAGGTTTTGTTGAGGATCAAAATTTTACCAAGTGTCCATATGGCACATAGCATTATACATTTGCATGTTGTACATTTCAATATAAGTGTAATACGCCTTGTGGTGATATCAAAGGTGATTTGACATCACGTTGCTGGTCACCAGGGGCTGCCCAGTACCTGTCCCAAACTCACCAACACAATTTGGGATGCATGCAAACCGTCCTGGGTGTGCTATGGGCCTCGTGGTGACAAGCCAAAAAATGTCAAATTTTATGCTTGTCACCACGACCTCTCCTGTGTGCACATAATGCATCATAGATCCAATGCGAATGCACGGACACACTCCTGGAACTAATACGGTCCTTTTGATAACAAGAATAGTAGGTTTTGTTGAGGATCAAAATTTTACCAGGTGTCCATATGGCACATAGCATTATACATTTGTATGTACATTTCAATATAAGTGTAATACGCCTTGTGGTGATAACTAAGGTGATTTGACATCACGTTGCTGGTCACCAAGGGCTGCCCAGTACCTGTCACAAACTCACCAACACAATTTGGGGTGCATGCAAACCGTCCTGGGTGTGCTATGGGCCTCGTGGTGACAAGCCAAAAAATGTCAATTTTTATGCTTGTCACCACGACCTCTCCTGTGTACACATAATGCATCATAGATCCAATGCGAATGCACGGACACACTCCTGGAACTAATACGGTCCTTTTGATAACAAGAATAGTAGGTTTTGTTGAGGATCAAAATTTTACCAAGGGTCCATATGGCACATAGCATTATACATTTGTATGTACATTTCAATATAAGTGTAATACGCCTTGTGGTGATAACTCAGGTGATTTAACATCATGTTGCTGGTCACCAGGGGCTGCCCAGTACCTGTCCCAAACTCACCAACACAATTTGGGGTGCATGCAAACCGTCCTGGGTGTGCTATGGGCCTTGTGGTGACAAGCCAAAAATGTCAAATTTTATGCTTGTCACCACGACCTCTCCTGTGTGCACATAATGCATCATAGATCCAATGCGAATGCACGGACACACTCCTGGAACTAATACGGTCCTTTTGATAACAAGAATAGTAGGTTTTGTTGAGGATCAAAATTTTACCAACGGTCCATATGGCACATAGCATTATACATTTGTATGTACATTTCCATATAAGTGTAATATGCCTTGTGGTGATAACTCAGGTGATTTAACATCACGTTGCTGGTCACCAAGGGCTGCCCAGTACCTGTCCCAAACTCACCAACACAATTTGGGATGCATGCAAACCGTCCTGGGTGTGCTATGGGCCTCGTGGTGACAAGCCAAAAAATGTCAATTTTTATGCTTGTCACCACGACCTCTCCTGTGTGCACATAATGCATCATAGATCCAATACAAATACACTGACACACTCCTGGAACTAATACGGTTCTTTAGATAACAGACATGATAGGTTTTGTTGCTGATGAAAATTCTGCCAGGTGTCCATAAGGCACATAGCATTATACGTACATTGACAGTGGTGCTATGGCCAAATTTTGGCCATAGCACCACCTTGAATAACAAGGGTTACAAAGCACATAAAGAGATGGGAAGTGTTTTATAACTTAGCTAACATCTCCAGCTAGACTAGTGGAAAATATCAGATTGACACCCCCCCTCTCCCACGAGCTATGCAAAAAGGTGCTTAGCGTTATTTCTCATATACCTTCCCATACATTAAAAAAATATTAAGCACCTCCGAGTGTAGCAAAGGTTGGGGACAACATAGGGAGATGTAAATTCTTTCACAAGTTAGAATATGTCCACAGCTAGATCTCGCTAAATTATCGTGTTTACCCACTCCCTCTTCCATTAGCTATGCAAGAAGGTGCTTACCATTATTTCTCCTATACCTTCCCATACGTACAAAAATTTTAAGCACCTACGAATGTAGCCAACGTTACAAGCCACATATTGAGATGGGACTTGTTTCAGAATTTAGTTCATGCCATCAGTTAGGTCAGGTGAAAATATCAGGTTGACATGCCCACATTCCTATGAGTTATGCAAGGTGCTTAGCGTTATTTGTCCTGTGCCTTCCCATACATTAAAAAAAATATTAAACATTTCTGAATGTAGCAAGGCATAGGGACCACATACGGAGATTGTTTCACACGTTAGTATATGTTCACAGCTAGGTCTGGCTGAAATATCATGTTGACACACCCACTTTCCCATGAGCTATGCAAGAAGGTGCTTAACGTTTATTCTCCTATTCTCTCCCATACATTGAAAGAAATATTAAGCACCTCCAAATGTAGCTAAGGTTATGGGCCACGTATAGAGATGGGAATACGGGACTTTCCACAGTGTGTGTGTGTTGTGTGCAAGTGTTGTGTGTTTGTTGTGTGCTTGTGTGTTGTGTGTGGTGTGTGTGTGCTGTGTGGGTGCATTGTGTGTGTGTGTGTGTGTGTGTGTGTGTGTGTGTGTGTGTGTGTGTGTGTGCGTGTGTGCATGCGTGCGTGTGTTCGTGCATGCGTGTGTGTGTGTGTGACTGCTTGTTCATGGAGTACTTAAGGATGTTTACATTATGTACTTAGCACATACTTCAATGTACACTGAGTTTTGCTTGTTGTACACAGTAAGTTAATACAGTAGTATATGTATCTGATGTAACACAGTTTGTTAGTTATACACAATGTCTAGCAGATTTAGCTGATGATCATTCCCGGTATTCGGATAAAATTGAGTAAAGTTAATAAGCATTAATTAATTATAATTAATTAATGTGTGTGGATGTATGATGAGCGTGGGTGTCACATGCTACTAGTACCAGCTACAGAGCTACACTTGTCATTCATTCTTCGGTGGGAACAACTGTGACAGTATCGTTTGATTCAATAACTTGAGGTGATCTGAAATGTTTGGAAAAGGAGTCCTCTTGATCCTGTTGGTTCTTGGAACTATTGGTTTTTCTGCTGAGGCTTGGTCAACTAGTAAGTAGTTACTATTGTGTAGCTTCATGCAGATATGTGATTCTTTACTGTGAAGGTTAAACAACAATGGTGAATCAGATGTGAACTTATACTTCTTTAGAGTCCAAATGCTACAATAATCCAACTTGTTCAGGAAGTCCTGTGACCCAGAGCGAAGACTGCTGCGGATCAGGATATAAATCTGCATTCAAGGCTCCACGACCATGCCGCACATGCTGAGGATGTCTGTAGTACATATCAAGGGTCTGAACTAACTTCATCTTTTTGCAACTGCTATACTATTAGGAAATTATACTTGCTACATTAAGGTGTAGGTTGACAAGAGTTATTAATGAATCATTTAATCACAGTGATGCATGAAAGTATGACAGCATGGCTTATGTACACAGTGTGAATTAGTGAAGTAATCAGGTTGAACGGACCATGCACAATGCAATATCCTGATACACTATATTATAATGACAATGAGTATACAGTGTAATTATACCACGGTATAGGTAGGTTTATTAAAGGAGGCCTAAAGTAGTCCAAATTGACCAACAAGAAAATTTTAATCCTAGTGTGATACAGTGGTGGAAACTCTTGGTTCTTTGACCATGACCCTCAATAAGCTGTGTAATGAACTGTAGTGTAATGTAATGAGCATTGTCCATTCTTTATAGTAGACCTGTACTCCAAAATATACTCTGAACATGAGAGTGATATATATAGGACAACAGTACTGTAATACAGACCACCTCGAACTACCTCTATAAGTGGTCCCAACTGGGAAGTTTCCGCTGTATAATTATACTTACTTGCTTAATTATTATTCTATTACAGTGAATTCTCATTAATCCACCAACGCTTTATCTGCCAAACCTTTTAATCTGTCACAATTTCCCAGTACCAATATAATATACGAGTACGAATGAATATCCAGTTAATCCACCAAACTCGTTAATCTACCATACGTATTCTTTGAAAACGAATTGCAGCAGATTAACGAGTATTCACTGTATTACAATAAGTACAGTCATGCACCTCGATGTTAAACCCTTTGCGCATACAGTGTCACTGTATATACATATTTATGCAAAAACACTATAATTAAGAAGATACGTACATAATACTGTATACCGGACCACACTCATGCAGAGACTGTTAAGAATACTTGATGTATGAAAGAGACAGGTTCACTTGAGGTACTTGTCACCTTGTTCTGCAAGGACCTTAGCTGAAGCCTTGGCATCGTAGAACAGTTCGTTAATTTCCTGGACGTCTTCCTTGGAAATGACATCTCTTCCGTTTATCTGGGCAAGGATGCTTGAAGGTGTCAAGAGTTGGACAGCATATCGTAGAGTTGTGCGGCTGCCAACTTCTCCCAATATTTTTAAGGACTCCTCGTCTAGCTTAATACCCTCTGTCTGAGCACGAATCTTCAAAATCTGTATCATCTCATCTTGTGAGTACGGGAGAGTACGTATGATGAGAATTCGGTCAAGAAGATCTAGAGGAAGGCCGTGAGGAGCCACTAAGTCGGTCCCACGAATGGTACAGTGGCCTCTGTTAGTGGCAAACACAACAATCGGAGATATGCTGGATTCAAGCGCTCGGTGCAAGTACGTGAAACACTCTATGTCCAGCATGTGGACTTCGTCGATAAAGAGCACTCCTGGTACGAGCTCAGCCACGCCTTGATCAATGTAGCGGTTGACCACCTTGTTGATCTCCTTACGGAGTTTGTCGGTGATTTCTGTCTTCTTTGGTTTCATCAACTGGCCCATCATGCTGAGTACGTCCTGCCCACCTTGAGGACGAGCATTGGCCGCGTCAAGATCATGGAGCGTCACATCTTGTACAATCTCTTTCTTCTTGTGAACATCTCCCTTCGGGAGAGGCACATACTCCTCTGCTTCCAGATCAAACTCCGTTGCATACGTATCACAGCGTCCTTGTCTTTTGACTGCCCCACTATTCGCTTCAATGTAAATCACATCTCCAACTTGAACCTTCTCCTTCTGCAGTGACTCGTAAATGGTTGGGTCAAGTTTGAGCTGTTTTGTACCCTTCGATGTCTTCAACCCGATGACGACATGACTTATGGCCTTGCCGTAGCTTCCAGTTGGGACTTCTGTTTCACAAGGGGTCAGTTCAGTTACTTCGCCTTCGTATACCTCCTTTGTTTCCTTGATCCTCAAACCGATCGCTCTTCTAAAGTTTTCCATCAGCACTTCAGTTTTCTTGATTTCGGACGAGTAGACCTCGCTGCCAACCATGGGACAGAAAGGAACCTTTGGTCCAAGCTCTTGTGCAACTGCCAATGCTAGAGCTGTTTTACCAGTTCCCGGAGGCCCGGCTAATAGTACAGCTCTTCCCGCCATTTTCTTTGTTCTAATTAGTTCGGTGATGACCCCGGCAGCCTCTCGAGCCTGTTCTTGCCCGACCAGCCCAGCACCCACTGGCTGAGCGTACCCCTTTTCATCCAGGCCTAAACCCTTAACGTGGCTGTGGGTAGCAATACGTTGTGTTTTAGACGTGCTTTTGACTTCTTCGATCTTCATTTCCGAGCCACGTGGTGAACAGTTCGAGCTTGTTCTTGCTGGAGGTTACGTTCCTCGCGCTCTACAATTTGCGGGTTACGCCTACTCGTGAAATTAAAGGGCAATCCCCGTCAGTAGGTCCACCCTTAGCAACGAGCCTTAGCAACATATACCAACATTGTAGCTCGCGTTGTAGCAAGGGAAAGCAACAAGATGTCCATCGCAGCAGTTCAGCAAAAGCACGTTTTTGGAGTTAAAGGCGATGTTGCTAATAACATTGCGTACCTGGACGAGCAGAATATTCTATATCCTAGCGGGTCTACGTGTGTACTGTACAATATCGACCTAAAGAGCCAAAAGTTCATTTCTTGCTCTATAAGTAGCTTGGGAATGACGGCAATAGTCAGTTATCACAGTAGGTGGCTATTTAATACTGTTGTCAAACGATTCTTTCCATTTTTAGGCCGTCGCCCCCAACAAGAGATACGCTGCTATTGCCGACAAAGGAGAAAAGGCGACGGTCACAATCTTCGACCTCCACACCCTGAGGAAGAGAAAGGTCCTGTCGTTCCCGGACCTGCAGTCTCAGGAATTTGTCAGCGTGTCGTTTTCTCCGGACTCCAAATACATCATCGCTCAAGGAGGCAGCCCGGACTGGACCCTGGTGTACTGGGGATGGGAGAAGGCAAAGCTGATGGCATCCATCAAGACAACAAATCAGCAAGACTCTTCCATCCACCAGGTATGGGGGAGCCGCGTGGGATCACCAGTGGGAGCTCTAGTACTCAACTGGGAGCATTAGTACATAGTAGCCCCTTCAGGTGGCCACCCTAGTGGGTAACACAGGGCATAGGGTATAGAGTATCTATGCACAGGGTTATGAGGAATGGGTGGCCTCTAAACATCAATGTTGATGAACTGTGGTTGATTGTCTACTGCTGGTCAATCCCCTGTGCATGGAGGTATCTTGGACACAATTTCCAATCACTGTGTATTATGCGTAGTTAATTAATATTCGGGTGTTTGAAATAACCGCCATCTCCCAAATTACTGTGTTTTACCCTAGTATGGAGATATCTTGGACACATTTTCCAATCAATAACAGTGCATTAAGCGTAGGTAATAACCGGGTGTCTCAAACACCCCCTATGTCCCAAAATTGAAATTATCGTGCTTTACCCTATTAGTCCATTGAGATACGTAGTGGCTATCCCAACAGGGTGACATGGTGTGATTTGGGACAACGGGGTAGCATGGGTCAGGTGCCTTTAACATTTGTGATGGTGAACTGTGGTTAAGTGTCTGCTGCTGGTTAACCCCTGTGTGTGGAGATGTCGTTGACTTGAATTCCAATCAAAAGTTCATACCTGAAGACTTCATAGTTTATTGAAGGTTTAGTTTAGAAGCATTTTGCTATACTTACGTATATACGTGTCCTAGTAACTTGTTTATAATGAAGTTATACAGCCTGTACACCCAAAGTTCCTCTATTCGTATTGTGTACATGTGATTCTTATGTACAAACTCATATTCATACATACATATGTATGTACGTAGGTATCTTTCAACCCAAGAGACAATACTTCCATTTGTGTGATTGGAGACAAGATTTACAAACAGTTCCGCTATGCCGAGGGGAATTTGAAGCAGCACTCTTTTCAGAAATCGGAACCCCTGAACTACCTCTCCCATGCTTGGTTGTCTGAGAGCCATCTTCTGCTGGGCACTGACTGTGGAAGGATACAGCTATTTGAAGGGGGGGAGCTCAAGAATGAGTTTGACGTTGTCATGTCACCAGATAGTTCTCGTTCTCCTTCGCATGCCGAAAAGGAGGATCCATTGTCTAGAAAAGAACCCACCACAGTCAACTCCATTGTCACATATTCCAAAGGTTTCATCTGCTCTGGTGGGAGCGGCGTTTTACACTTGTTTGAAAAGACGGACGAAAAGAATGTCTTCAAGAAAGTTCACTCGGTTAGTGTTTGGGTGGATGCTGCAACCCAAGCTGAAATCCCTGGGACATTATCCACCAGCACACATGAGATTCTTAACATGGCACTCAGCCCATCAGAAGAGAATGTTGTCTGCACCACACGATCTCAACAGTTGTATTTGCTACCCCTGTCTGCTGCAGACCTTGGGAAGGTGAGACCAGTGTGTGTGTGTGTGTGTGTGTGTGTGTGTGTGTGTGTGTGAGAGGAGGGAGGGGAGGGAGGAAGATACTATAATATTATTATAGTAATAATACACATGCGTGCAGAATTTTAAATTGCTTCTTTCATAGTATTTGAATGTTTATCATGTGTATTTTATTCTCTCAGATTGGTAGCAATTCTGCTTTTGACTACCTGGTGCAATCCTTCCACAGTACGCACATCACAGGCATGGATGTGTGTCTAAGGAAGGCCATCATTGGGACGTGCTCACTGGACCGCACCGTACGCGTGTGGAACTATGAGACCCTGTAAGTGACATTGTGAGGGTGTGCGTATAGTTTCAACTGTTTGCATGGTGTGATCCCCTGTAAATACTGTGTGTACATTCCTACATACGTACTATGTACGTACATATGTATGTAGCTTACATGTCCATGAGTTGTATGACCTGCCTGTACATACGTATTACAGGTCACTTGATGTGTGGAAGGAATTCCAGGAAGAAGCTTACAGCATTGCTGTTCATCCCAGTGGACTGTTCATTCTTGTTGGCTTCAGTGAGAAACTTCGTCTGATGAACATCCTCATTGACGACATCCGTGTGTTCAAGGAGATCAGCATACGTGGCTGCAGGGAGTGTAGGTTCAGCAACGGGGGACACCTCTTTGCAGCCGCCAATTCCAACCTGATCCAGATTTACAGCACCTATTCATTTGAGAATGTAGGCAACCTCAAGGGACACAGTGGAAAGGTGTGTGTGTGCATTCACCTGTACACATGCATAGACAATGTGTATTATACGTACAATATGTACGTATTTATACATACGTACATCATTTGTGTATTTTTGTATGCATAATTACTTATTATCATACTTGTGTATAATATTATTATGGCTTATATAATACATATATTATGTAGGTACATACTTTTATTATGTTATTGTAAACTCACTCACTCACACACACACACACACACATGTACAGGTTCGTAGTGTTGTGTGGAACAACGATGATACTCATCTGGTGACCTGCAGCACAGACGGAGCTGTGTACGATTGGAATGTACAGACCTACCAGAGAGAGAATGACTGTGTTGTTAAGAACTGTTCCTACACGTCTATTGCCATCACAGCAGACCTCAAGTCAACCTTTGCTGTGGGCTCAGATTGTACTCTAAAGGAGATAAACCTAGCAGATTCTGCAGTGAGCAAACATTTCACTTTATATGTTCAGTACACAAATCCATATGTAGTTATTATCTCTTCATCATACGTACGTATATATGTACGTATGTAGCTATAATACTGTACTTCCATGCACACATGCACGCATATGTACGTACGTATGTACATACGTGTACGTATGTTTTAGGGTACAAGTATACGTACATATGTACGTATGTAATATACGTAAGATACTCGTATGTACATACTTACTCACACATGCGTAAGTAGTAAGTACATATATCCCTCCTCCTCAGGTTGTTCGTGAGATACCTGCTGGTCCAGTTGCGTTGACTCAGATCTGCCTCTCACGTTCCGGGAGGATGATGTTTGCTGGTACCTCTTCAGGTGTGGTCCGTGCCGTTAAGTTCCCCTTGGGAGAGACAGGAGAGTGGCAGGAGTATCAAGCTCACAATGGACCCATATCAAAGGTGCGTGTGTGTGTTGTCTAAAAGGGAATTGTTCCATACGCATGTTCAGTATTTTACATATACATACGTACATATGTACACTCTTACATATAATGTGTGCCTACATACGTACATATCTATCAACTTACGTATGTCCACGCATAATATACATACGTACATACGTATGTGCACTGTGCACATCTGATGTGTATTATTATTAATTTTGTGAATGACGAGGTTTGTATGTCAAGTAGTTGCTGCTGGTACATACATACTTGCGTACATACAAACATACTGTATTTTGTATTTTATGTTTCTCCTCCCTTCACTACAGCTTGGCCTATCATACGACGATCAGTACATGTTCTCAGTTGGTGAAGACGGATCACTGTTTGTCTTCAAGGTAACAGACAAGGATGGTCGAGGGCTGAAGAGGGATAGAGAGGTCGTGTACTCTGAGGAAATTCTCATTACAAAATCTGACCTTGAAGAAAAGGTGTGTGCATACCTATGTACTCGTATAGGTATACGTGGATACAGGTTCTGCTGTTGAAATTCATAGACAAGGCATACAATATGTCGTGTGTGTACAAGGAATGATATTCTCAAAGTTACTTACGTACGTACATACCACTCATGTACAATCATATGTAAGTACTGTACATACCAACGTACATACGTACATACGTATGTTAGTATGTTCTGTATGTGTAAGCATGTTGGTGTCTGTACTGCGATACGTACTTTTATTGGACAATGATGCTGCTTTGGTGCAGAACACCTTAATGTCGGAGCTGAAGACTAGAGTTGAGGAGTTGAGGATGGAGAATGAGTACCAGCTGAGGTTGAAGGACATGAACCACAATGAGAAGGTCAAGGAGATGTCAGACAAGTTTCAGCAAGAAATGGAGGCACTGAAGGCAAAATATTCAGTGAGTTCACATACGTACCCACGTGCATACACACGTAGTGTACCTTTGTACAGTAAGGAAATGTTTTCCAATGTACGTACATATTTACCTGTACGTATGTACGTACCTATATGTAGGCATTGCAATTGGAAAAAGAACAGCTTGAAACTAAACATGATGATGAAGTGCAAGAACTGAAGGAAAAACAGGCTCAAGAAGTGCACGAGCTAGGTTTGTGTATGTATATGTGTGTACCTACATATGTACGTACGTACTAGCTACACTACATACATATGTACTAGCTACACTACATATGTACGTATGAACTATGCATACATTTGCAGGTCATTGCTATGCACATTGTACATACTATTTCCATTGTACAGAAAATGCTCACAGCCAAAAGTTGATGAATGAGTACGAGAAGTATCAAGAGTTGCAGGCAAGGAACCAGAAGCTCCAAGAGGACTATGAGAGACAGCTGTCTTCCAAGGCAGAATCACACGAGAAGGCACAGGTAGAACTGACTGAATTCTACGAGGGCAGGTTGTTGGAGAAGGCTCACCAGTTGGAGCAAGTGCAGGAGGAGCAGAGACTCCAGCAGAAGGAAGCGGATGAGATGAGACGACAAATTGAAGAAGATGGAGATCAAGAGATCCTTGACTTGAGAAACAGATATGAAAGGAAACTAAGAGAAGAAAAAGAGGAGAATATCAGACTGAGAGGGGATTATGGCATCATGAAAAAGAAGGTACGTACATATACGTACGTACATATGCACATGTGTACGTATGTGCATGTACATACATGTGTGTGTGTGTACATACAATACACCTTCCTTCAGTATATAGCATATTTTGGAGACGATATTTCGTAACTACGTATGTACATCACATGTTCAACATCCACCTTGTGTACCTTGTACATTCTAAAACGTACATACGTATGTACCTACGTATGTGTGTGCATGTGTATTAGTTTTGTATTTACAAGAAACTACCCTAGCCTCTACCATACTTGGGATTACATCCACATACGTACATACGTATACGTATACATATATGTCATATGTACGTATGTACATATGTGCATACACTACCAATTGCATACTTACATTTCCAGAGAAATTCCTGTCTTACATACACATACTGTACACATACGTATATGCATGTATGTACATACGTATGTACTTATCCATATAATTGTCATTTCCTATTAAACGGCTACATAGGTGGACAGTCTACAAAATGAGATAGATGACAAGAAAGCTGAAATACAGAAACAACAGAATGAGCTGAAGAAACGTGATGCTGTCATTGCTTCTCTCCGGGGAGACATCGATGGTCTGAAGAGGGAGATTCAAGAGAGAGATGACACCATCCAAGACAAGGAGAAGAGAATATACGACCTCAAGAAGAAGAACCAAGAGCTGGAGAAGTTCAAGTTTGTCCTTGACTACAAGATAAAGGAACTTAGAAGACAAATGGAGCCCAAGGAGAATGAAATAAAGGCCATGAAAGAGCAAATAAGAAAGGTGCACACATACGTACACGCACTCACTTCATACATACAGTACATAAATAGAGGTTACATAACATGTTAGTGGAAGTATGTATACTGTATGTATGTACTTTATGTACGTATGTGTGCACACATGTACTTACAAGTACAAGTCTCATTCCTTGTATTGCATACGTGATAGATGGAAGCGGAACTGGAGGAGCAGAGCAGAGACAACAAGGCACTACAGCTAGCCATGGACAAACAGGAGCTGAGACTACAAGCTTCCAACACAGAAATGATGAAGGAGAGGCAGAAGGTTAGTACTTGGAATACATACGTTTGCATATACGTACGTATGTATGTACGTATGTACATGTTGTGTGTTAGGTCACTAGCTAATATGTATTATGTACATACATACATATGGAAATAAATAAGATTACCTGATACCTGATATGTATGTACAGTTCGTTTTGTAGATTGAGTATGTACATACGTATGTATACATACGCATTTAATTACATGTATACGTACCTTGTGTATAATGTTTTATTAGGTTATTGTTGTATAAGTACGTATACCAATGTATGTGCATATTTGTTCCTGTGTACATGTATACATCCATATGTCCGTACATATGTATGTAGGTGCAGGATTTAAAGTCAGAGATACAGAACATCAAGGCTGGTCTCCACGGCACCACGCGGTACATACAGGAACCCAAGCAGCTGAAGGAAAGTGTCAAAGAGCTCTATCGCAAGTACCTCAGGGATTTCGACCAGGTTTGTGGATTGTGGATTGGCCGTGTATGTACATACGTACGTACATGCATACGCATGTACGAACACATGTGTACATGTATCCAATTCATCCTGCATGTACCCACATGTACGTATGTGTTGTGCAAACACAATAGCTACGTACATATGTCTTTACTAACATGAGGTTATAGTCATTTTAATGGAATTTCTTTCATGCATGATAGTCCATAGATGTGCATACTACTGTACCTGTGTGCATGCTATTCAGTATTGTAAGTGTGTATATGAACTGAATTTTATTGTTACTTCATAATTCCAGCATATTCTACAAGTACGTACCTCATTTCACCATTAATGATCATGGCATGTATATATTATCTTATTATCGTCTACATACTAACGTACGTATGTATGCATATGCTAAATATTGTTGTGTATGTACATATAGTACATACGTACGTATTGAGTGTATCTCTACACCCTCCAGGGCTCACAGGCTGACCAAAGTGCTGAAACAGACATGCATGCTGAATACGCCCGCCAGCGTCAGCACCTGGAGCACAGCGTAGCTGCTTTGAGGAAGAAGCTCTCAAAGGACACTGAAATCCACCGCATGGATAACATACGTGTAATGCAGGTATGTACGGGTGTGCATGTGTACACACGCCTATGGACAAGTTGTAGTTTTAGCCTCCCTACATATGCATGTGCATATTAGGGCATTAGACGTACGTACTTCATTTTCAAGGGCTTTACAACTAGTACGTATGTTCATACATAATATTATGGAGATGCATGTCCCACTAAACTATTACAACATGTCCAAGCAAGTTACACCACTCCTCATATACATGTGTACAGACAGCAATGCAAGGGGTGTTTGCCCCTCTGTCTGAACACCTCTGTGCTGTCACTTACTGCTGTGACTTTGTGGTGTGTTGTCTTTGGTTCAGGAAAACGTCACACTGCTGAAAGAGGTGAACGACTTGAGGAAGGAACTTAAGATTGCACGTACACAAGTGCACGATTTGGAGGCAGCTGTGAAGATCCTTCAGAAGAATATGGCCGAGGACGTCTCCATGAAGCCAATCTCTTCTCGCAGTGCAACGATTGGAACAGTGAGTGGGTTGGCCCAGCCCGAACCCTGTCCCAACGACCAATCGAGAATTATTGAAATGCAGCGAACAGAGATCAGCAAATTGAGAGCAAAGATCGTTGACATGCAAGCCCTGGGAAGACCTCACTCCGGAACAAGACTGCCCCCCATGGGAACACAGCCTATGTCAGTATCATAGCTTTGTGTTCATAGAGACTGAATATACAAAGTGTACATATGTTCAGGTATATGCACGTACCATACACATACAGTACCATCATTGTACAGGTATGTACATATTATGTGTGTAGAATTTATGACAATAGCAGTTCATCTTGTGTTCAGGTTTATGTACGTTATGGTAAGCATCGATAGTGGATCTCTGCAACCTCTCACGTTGTATTGTCTTTTATTTTCAAAATAGCAGAAACAATGTTATTAATGCATAATGACATGTGTACGTACGTAAACAATGTTATTGTGTATCCATAATGACATGTGTACGTATGTACATATTACGGTATATAAACTATTGCTATAAAATTGTTGATGCGCATGCAGCTATGTTGTACACACACGTACATTCATCATATGCCATATCATTTCCTTTCGTCTTCGTCCTTATTTTCAAAATAGCAGAGACAGTATCATTATGTATGCTGCAGTATGTATGCATGTATAATGACGTGTATGTACATACGTACATATTATGTAAACTTGTGTTTTAAAATTGTTGATACAATATGTATGTACATACATATTATGTACACCTGTGTTATAAAATTGTTGATACAATATGTATGCATGTGCATATACAGCTATATATATTGTATATAATACATGCATAATATGGCATATTATGCAATATAATATTGATATGATTGCACACTAATCATGACCTCTACTACAAGTAAAAGTTTATAACAAATCACTTACAGGCTAATTTGCCAAATTAATTTAATCTGCATCACATCAACACCATACATGCTGCCCATGGGCATGTACGTATTGTACAAATTAAATCATGCATATAATATACAGTATATACTGTACGTAATTTGATGAGATAACTACATATGGAGTCAAATCAAGTACTGTATACTATCCATGATCCTGGTGCCCACTGTGTACACTGATTTGCATGCAATACACATTGTCATCCCGACATCCAACCACGACTTCAGACCCAACAACAACTGGTGAAGAGAACACGTCTCCTGGAAGCCGCAAATGGCCCAGTGCACTCCCATCACTGAGGTCCAGTAGGTACACAGAGCCTCTCACGCTTGAGCAGCACACCACAATGAAAGTGGACATTTTTGCCACAAAGGGGGTGCTGTAGAATGGGGAATCCCCTTCAAATGTCCACCTGATCTCCAGATGACTGTCATGTGATTCACAACAGTAGACTTTATTACCATGGCAACCATAAAGTACACAACACCGATGAGTGTCTATTTCTCTAAAGAAATAAAACAAATAAAGAGAATATGTAAGGGCATTGAAGGATCTAAGAAAACTGTATCTATCCTTGGCAAGTCAATTGAAGGTAAACAAAATGCACTAATTACATTTGTTTGTGTGACAATCACATGACCAAGAAACCATACAATGTCACAATGCAAGCAGTTATAGACGAACTTGTCAGAGTTGATAACTATTGAAGTAATTGAAGAAAAGATCGATTTATCGCAGCCGATAGAAGCTACCTACACAGAAGACCACAAAGGTAATCATATACATACACACACATGCCATACATACATTTCCATACACGATTGAATAGGCAGATCATATACATATACTTTTACATGGACAAATATAGAGGTGTACATGCACACACACACACACACACACACACACACACACACACACACACACACACACACACACACACACGCATGCACACTCACACACACACACACACATGCACACACACACACACACATGCATGCACACTCACACACACATGCATGCACACTCACACGCACAAACACACACGCACACACACATAGGCATGCGCACTCACACACACAAACACGCACGCACACACACACACTCACACACAAACACACACACATGCACACACCTTTCTACCACATGGGTCAACCTCATAAAGTGAACCATCTACAACTCCAAAGACTACATTTCCATTTTGTAGGATTTGAGGAGAGGAGAATATAGGTTTAGGTCCAGACCGAGACCAACGAACACAACCAGTTTCCTGTATCAAGAGGAAGTGGGGCAACACATGATACCAGCATGACACCTGCATGACATACATGTGACACCAGCATGACATACAGTACATATGACACCTGCATAACATACGTGACATCCGCATGACATACATTGACATCTGCATGATATACATGTGACATCTGCATGACATACATTGACATCTGCATGACATACATGTGACATCTGCATGACATACACGTGACATCCGCATGACATATGTACATGCTTGACTGAACAACCAACACATGCACAACACACTAGGTTGATGGCAACCAAGTTTCCTCCAAGTGTCCCAACATATAACAGTCTTCTTTTGTGATCAATACAGGGGGAGGAGTAACAAGACCCTGCCCCCAAGTCTATCTTGAAGACAACTACTTTTTCCTGCAGTATGAGAAGGAGATTTGGAACCCTGTGAGGCTATTACATATACGTACAGATTCATTATATTGTATTATGCTACATACATTAGGGTGTATGCAAACACAAATGTGCACACACACACACACACACACACACACACACACACACACACACACACACACACACACACACACACACACACACACACACACACACACACACACACACATACACACACACACACACACACACACACACACACACACACACACATGCACACATACACACACACACACACACACACACACACACACACACACACACACACACACACACACACACAGAACAGAGTGATTACAGTACCTTGATATTTACTGCATACATGTGAAAGTCATGTGACCCACACCATACATAACCAGTTGCCATATCAACACAAGGAGAGCATTTGATTGGTTCCTTGCTCAAACTGCACTCCCAATGCAAATCCCCACTGCCAGCAGACACAACATATAAACGGCCGTTGTAGCAGCCTGAAGTATGAGAAAAAAGGAGGGAAAAATACCGAAGGAAATACTATTTGGGACTCGATGTGTTCTGTGCAGTCAAAACATTTTCACAATTTGTTTGAATGAGTGGAAGTCTTACCTTGCAAAATACACATACGTACATCACACAAGACATGAAACAAAGACCACGAAATCGTTGTTTGAGTTAAGTTACCAGCCCTCTGTCTCTAAATTACCTCGCTATGTACACTGGGATATAATACACATTATGTATTCACATCCTATGGGAAGATTGACTTACCCACGGTTACATACTGTCCACATTCTGAAATCACAGCTGAAGACTCAATCCGATCTGGTAATCCAACTTTCCATAGGGTATGTCCAGAGACCCAATTTATAGCAATGAACAAACCGGAATGGGAACCAATGTAAACAACATATCCAGCCATCGAGTTGTCTGACAAAGAGGCAGGTCCTGGTGTGGGTGTGAGTGGAGGGTGCCGGACCACCAAAGGGGAGGCATCCACACACTTCCCAGTGTCCACCTTCCACTTTATTCTCAACGTCATAGTACCATATTTAGTGTGACCATGAATCTCATTAGCAGACACAAAAGGTTGTTGTAATCTGAAGAAATCATACATTAACAAAACATCAATTAGATACATTTAAGTCATTCCCGAAAAACAATCTGTGAGTTAATTCTGCAGGAAATGTACGGTAATGATCAGAAGTCAAATATGGCATGAAGAACTCCATTTGAAGACCACCTCGGAATAAGGTGCAGTGTGTACAGTTCGGTAATGGAACCACCTCAGTAATGGAACCACCTCAGTAATAGGACCATCTCAGTAATAGGATCACCTCAGTAATAGGACCACCTCAGTAATAGGACAACCTCAGTAATGGGACCACCTCAGTAATGAGGCCATCTCAGTAGTATGTAGGAGAATGTACTGGAGCACAGCAAGGGTAACACATACACGTTAACCACTGAGTTCAACAGTTGTTCCACCTACTTGAGGTTTGGTAATTTAGTACAAAAGCATTTGACCCAATAGCCTCCTGGGAATAGCACCCCCCCTACGAATCGACAACCCCCAACTATGCACATACATGACAAACTATGCACATGTGTAAATAACTCAAGGCCACTCACATGCTGCTACAATAATACTGCCCCCTCCTCCAGCTGTGGATGTTACTTGTACAGAGTGAACCTGCCTCAGCAGTACAACACGAAGCAACCCTCTGCTTCTTGGCTGATGGTTCTTTGTCACCAAGTGAGTCTACAAACTGAGCACAGAACAAGATAGACAAAGTACTGTAAGCAGAACATGGACCATCGAGTTACCACAGGGACCATCGAGTTACCACAGGGACCATCGAGTTACCACAGGGACCATCGAGTTACCACAGGGACCATCGAGTTACCACAGGGACCATCGAGTTACCACATGGACCTACAAGTTACCACATGGACCTACGAGTTACCACATGGACCTACGAGTTACCACAGGGACCATCGAGTTACCACAGGGACCATCGAGTTACCACATGGAGCCATGAGTCATAATACACACATACGCACATAGGTCACTACCACGTGAACCTGTAATGTCTTAGCTGCGCACACAGGTGTGACTGTGCTATCAGCCAACAAGCAATGTGCAGGTATGTGTCAGTCGGCATCTGGAACAAGAGGATAGTTGCTTACAATGGAAGGAATTTGTGTTGTATCCACTGTAGCAACAGATACACTAGATGAGGCTGACCACCTGTGATTACACTACCTGATGTCATGTAGCATGATCGGAACAAGGTGCAGTGTGTACAGTATGCATGATAGGTGATCCCTGTAGAACAAACAGACACAATTGTACATGTGTACACGTAAGAACATCCTACACACTGGAGCATGCACAAAAATAACATACAGCAGTTATCCTAGCATGATATGCCTGCACTCAAGATAGGAATGACACACACCACACATACTGTACACACGTGCACACACACACACACACACACACACACACACACACACACACACACACACACACACACACACTATAACACACACACACACACACACACACACACACACACACACACACACACACACACACACACACTATAACACACACACACACACACACACACACACACACACACACACACACACACACACACACACACACACACACACACACTATAACACACACACACACACACACACACACACACACACACACACACACACTATAACACACACACACACACACACACACACACACACACACACACACACACACACACACACACACACACACACACACTAACCTTGTAAGTGTTCTCTTCATCAATTTCAGCAGATAAACAACATTGAGTTGTGGACAATGCCTTCAGCAAGAACCCAACCACATCAGTCAAGCTTCTAGTCAGCAGAACGTCAAACAGAAGAGAAATATCACAGGATGGGGTGGTCAGTGAGGGATATTTCCCTTCAATGAGGTTGGTTAGTCTCAAGATGTTGAAGGAATCCAATCCACAGTTACCAACAAGTTTCTCTCCACGTTCCCATTTCACACTGAAGTTATCCTATAAAATGAGACAAACAAAACAAAAGTAGACAATTACCAGAAGAACTCCAATACATCATAACGAGTACACATTCAATCAATTTTAAAAGGTAATATTCTGTGAGCTGTTCTCTGATAAACATTGTTTCCACATTCAATTCTTAACTGATAAAACGGAAATTGAAATACAGCACACATTGCTTAGTGAGTACCCTAGTTAGTACACACTGTTAGTACATACACTCCATTCAGCCCCTAGCTCAAGTACATTAGGACTACTGTAGTACTGATAGTAAGTATCTCTGACAAGAAATACTTACTATTAGTACTACAGGTGGTTGCTTGCTTAGTTAAGGTGCTTAACTAAGCAAGTTGGACTGTATACATCCGATATATGTGTTGTTTGTTGTGCTGTAAGGATCAAGCCTCACACACAGAACTCTAAGGAGCAATGTCTGCACATACGTACGTGAACCAATTTTCGGAGAAACACTTCCAATTCCTCTGAACTCATCAGTTCTGACTCCTCCTCCTCATAACATCTTCCGTGGTCTGATGGTGGCCATTTTCTGACCAGTTCTCTCCTATCAACCTTACCTAAAACCACAAGGATTCTAGATACGTAACAACCTTTGCTTCCACCAACATCATTATACTGATGTACATTTATAAGAAGTGCTTGTAACTATGGTAACAGACATCAACTGCAGGGAATGTTACTATGTACTGGCTCACCATGTGGTGTCAATGGAAATTCCCCCACTATGATGATGTCATCTGGTAAAGAGTGAGATGGGAGGACAGTCGCAAGTTCTCTGTAGAGGACAGATGCATCGAAGGGTATTTCCCCCTTCTGTCTTGATGGTACGGTAGCATACAAGACGAGGGTTTGTCTCCCACTTTGGGCACCCCCAACTGCTGGTACAGCGGCCATTGTACAGGCCGGAACCAAATGAGACAATTTGGACAAAATGATCTGAAATAGAAGGACAACAAATGAGAAACACAGGTTAACAGGCATACATACAATCATGCATGCTTGTGCACACAGGCACATACATAGACATGTGTACATGAAAACATGAACATTTATATACTTACATGCATGTAAACATTCACACATACACACATGTACACATATACACAAGTACACATACACACATGTAAAATGTACACACATAAACATGTACACACATGTAAAATGTACACATATGTAAACATATACATACATGTAAACATTCACACATACACACATGTACACATACACACATGAAAACATGTACACACGTGATCACCACACAAAGTGGAGGCACTTACATTTTCTATCATTTCAAGATTAATCCTATGTCCAAACCTCTTTATTTGGTTGTCACGCCTCCCAGTATAGTAGACACGCCCACTCACATCCACACATACAATGTCACCAGTCCGTCTAAATGTGCCGAATTCAGCACTGGTCTCCTCTCCGACAAGACACACTCTCTCATTCCCCCCTAGCAACAGCTCTCCTTCCCTAGCAACACCAGATGAGCCACTCCTCACTACACCATCGTAGCTCGTAACCTGTATAGCTGTGTTCAATAGTGCCTCCCCCAGTGGAACAGAATCACAATATTCCACTGGTCTGTCATGAAGGTTGCCTTCTCCAAGTTCCTTACAGGAGGCTAGATCCGCCTTAGTGATTTCATAGCACATGGACCAACTAGATACTTCAGTGATTCCATAGAGGTTAAACAGTCTTGTGGCGTTCTGAATGGAACAAAAGGAAGTGTGTATTGAGTATGGCAACTCGAGTAGGAAGAATACAGCCTGAATGATCGCTCAGTAATGCCAACAATCATCAGTGGACCTCCAGTAAACAACACTTGTTTGTGGACCTTCAGTAAACAACACTCACTAGTGGACCTTCAGTAAACAACACTCATCAGTGGACCTTCAGTAAACAACACTTGCGAGTGGACCTTTAGTAAACAACACTTGTGAGTGGACCTTCAGTAGAAGTATGAAACCTAACTGGTTGCCTTGTAGAGCAGTATTCTTGGGTGAATGACCTCCTCAGTGAATGAAATGAATGAAAGAGAAGAATGCCTCACCTTGGGATGCTTCCATTTTGCCAACTTGGAAAGCTGTGGACAAGATTCCCCACCGAAGGCAACAATTCTAACAGGAGACACTTCTGATAGGATTTGTTCCGACATGACATCATCACCCAACAGGTACGCTAGGGACGGTGTGATCTACATGAGGGCATGTGCACATAGCAAAGGCACAAGGCATCACACAAACAAGCGGGACACAAGCATTGAGGTATGCACGTTGATATGAACACATCTACCAGGATCAAATGTATTGTCATACATAAGACATAATACATATGTATGCATTAGAGCTGAAACAATGTATCGATATATTGCAATACTCAGTCCTGCAATATGGAGCAATGATGTTCTGATTATCACTATATTGTTGCACAATATATTGCAATAATTGATCATCAATAACATTGATCATCTTCTGTTTTTGTGTGAAAACCAAAGATGGTAAATCACCTTATCTTACATTGTCCTAATTTTATTGCATTTAGGATTCGTAACTTTGCATTGTAGCTTGTTTGAGTTCTTACATAAAATTATATACTGTATAGCGGGAAATTTTCGCAGGACAAAATTTTTGTGGATTTCGCGGTTGCTTTAACATCTGCGGAAGTAAAATCCGCAAATTAGGTCGTTCTCGTTGTTCTATCACATGACTGTGGCCAGCATCTGCGAAAATTTATCCACAAATTTCCATATTTGGAGCCATCCGCGAACATTTTGTCATGCAAAAATTTCCCGTTATACGGTATTAATACTGCAATAACGCAATATATCGCAATATTTGAGGTTGCAATATGCAATATCACAAATAGGCATATTGTTGCAGCCTTAGTATACGTATGCGTACCGAGGGTGAGATGTGAGAGGCTGTAGTCACATATCGGTAGTTACAGTGTGCATATAATGTTCAAATAGTGTGTAGTCTACCATTGGCATATTCTCCCATACGGTGATGAGAGACTACATATGTGTACCTAGTGGGTGGTGTGTACAAAGTGTACATGCGTGTGGTGACATGAAACACAAAACGAAAGAAGAGTCTTTTGTTATGTAATAAACAAGGACCCTTAAATACACTATTTCAGGTAAGCATACAAGTCCACATCTGGTGTACATACAGGCACTACGTACCTTGAGTAGAGACACCACATATGTACCTGGTGTACAGACACCACATACCTGGTGTACAGACACCACATACCTGGTGTACAGACACCACATACCTGGAGTACAGACACCACATACCTGGAGTACAGACACCACATACCTGGAGTACAGACACCACATACCTGGTGTACAGACACCACATACCTGGAGTACAGACACCACATACCTGGAGTACAGACACCACATATCTGGAGTACAGACACCACATACCTGGAGTACAGTAGCTGTGGCATTGAGAACAGAAGCCAAACTGGAGGGAGATTGCCTGACACTTTCAGAAACAATCAGAAAGGAAGCCCCCTGGCTCAAAGCCATGAACAGCTGCATGACGGTACCATCAAACATGATAACATCCTCTTATATGGACAGCTGAGCCCCCAATAATGTTACAAATGTATGGCACACATGGGTTCACATATAAATTATGTACAAGTATGCATACCACACTAGATACCACACATATCCCATTCACTATTGAATACATACAAGTACACACATACTTACAATAAACGTTAGCGAATAAGGAAGTATGTATGTACAGTACAGACACGCACACATACTCACACACTCACACACACACACACACACACACACACACCTCAACTATATAAGGATCAAATGTAAATGGTGCTGCATTGAAGATGGTATCATCCTCTCCAATATCAAACCTTTCGCACAAATCCAGCACATTTGGCACGATACAGCAATGAGGAACATGCACTGGTGTCTGAGGACCAGTGGTCCCTGAGGTGAGCATCACATACGAGATGGACCTGGTCTTGAGGGGGGGTGTCTTACCGAATGATTGTAAACTAATTACAGGGTTGTCCTCGTTGGTGTGAGTGACTGTACCATGGCTGTACTGTGTGATGGGATTGAGTTCTGTGCTTGAAGCTGTCTTGTTTTTTCGAGACAGTGTATCAATACACACTAATACAAAACCATATTCTGTCAAGTCTCGAGTTGATATTTGCCCACTTGACGAGAGTTCTGTGACGAAAGGTGAGAGGGTGAAGTTTTCCAGGAGATCCATGTGAATGAAGAAGTAGCGGATGTCAAACAAATGCGAGGTGGATCGGGTGGGTCTGGTGGATCCCAAGGGGACAAACACACATTCGGCATCTAAAATACTAAAAAAGGCAAACATTCCAGAATAAAACAAAGAACAGCCGAAGAAAAAGAAGTAAAAGAACTAGGTGATAATGGCTGTCCGTTCATCTGGAATCCAACCACATGTAGTGACATATACAAGCACATGATCAAATATATGTACAGAAATATAGCTTTACCATAATGATTTAATGTATGGACGTGTGTGTGTGTGTGTGTGAGTGTGTGTGTGTGTGTGTGTGTGTGTGTGTGTGTGTGTGTGTGTGTGTGTGTGTGTGCATGTATATACAGTATTATATAGTGTTATACAGTGTGCAGGTATATATATATATATATATATATATATATCCTTGCACACACAACATATATATGTACCTTTATGCTGTATATATCACGTATATACATACTTTCAATATTACATAGACATACATACACATCTAAATCAATTCTTGTACTCCACTGTCTATGGATAGATGGGTTATAACTTAGTTTAGGAGCTCAGGGCGTTGTCCGTACTCTGAAAATACTCTTTTCATTTTGTATTTAGCAAAGGTAGCATAATACCTTTGATTAGTCTCTACCTGCTGGCATTCACCTCAATATCAATCCAGGTAGTTCCACACAAGATCGGGACATCACACCAACATAACAAAGCTGCTTTGGAGGAACATTTTCGCGACATGAATTCCTGATGATCCCAGACAACTGCTCCACTGTACGTTGTAGCTCCAAGTACGTCACAAACAGAGGTCCCTGCCCGCTGTCCACCCATGAAACAGCGACCCTATGCGGCTGATTACAGTAGAGGAGTTCGTTTAGGAGGAGAACTGATTTTGAAGACCGCTGCATACTCGCACATGTCCCTAGGTGGTCCGCATTTTAAGAATTTACATCACATTTTGTATCCAGCCGGAGTTTAGTGTTGAGAAGGGGAAGTCCCGTTGCTCACAGTTCATACGTCATACTATTATGTTTACCACTCTCACTTGGTCACCGTGCAACGACGCCAAACACCAGATAAATGTATAACATTATTGATAACCTTAATATAGTGTGATACAAAATCAATGTTCTTATAATCTGTTGTTCTCGAGAACCTCTTCCTTCCATTGAGACAGTGTCATTTCTGTTAGCTTGGCAGGTCCTTCTTTAGGATATGCTCCTTCGGCCAAAAGGAAGTATGGTCCATACGAGATGGCTGTGCCACACTCTTCTGCTGTAATGTACAAGTACTTGTACCCCACAAACACCTCCTCGTATTCAACCAACAAGTCATCACCACAAGTGAGGCCGCTTTCTACAACAAATGGTTTCTTCTCTTCTAGATATTTTTCCACAGAACGGTTGTCCTCATTGGTTGATCCAAAGAACCCAGAATCCTCCATAAAAAGACTGGAATCCTTTGAGCGATCCTTTGCTATAGCAAGGAAGAGGTAGCACCACACATAGCCAGGTCCACTCTTGTTACCGTATGCAGTGAAGGATTTGCAAGCACAGGGCAAGTGAGAGCCAGGAAGAGGGGGGAAGTGCTGGTCTCTTGTGTCCACTGTGCCAAAGAGGCTCTGAGAGGCTTCAAGTAGTGGGGCAATGTCGTAGACAGGGATAGGTTTCTTGAGCATTTGTGAACTGTGCATAAAGAGAGCCTTTTCTCTCAACTGATCGTGCCGAGCTACATCAAGACCCCACACCACACTGAGAGGTCCGGTGAATGACGACACAACAGACATGTTTGTCTGACCCAGATAGGCATCTCCCTGCTTCGCCCTTCCATAAGCAACAATCCCAGACAGCACTTCATCGTTGAGTTTATCCAGACGCACCTTCCCGCAGGATAGCTTGCAGGCAGTTACATAGTGCCCTGCCGTGTCAATGTTGCCATACCCGTAGCAATATTTGTGGTGAGGAGACCTTGCTTTTGTAATTATAGCAATAGGATCGAACTTGTTCACTGTATGGAATGAAAGAATAAGGTAGATAGCGTTTAATATCACATGAACATGTGCTTGCACCTACACACACACCTATACACACACACGCGCGCACACACGCACGCACGCACGCACACACACACACACACACGCGCGCGCGCACACACACACACACACACACACACACACACACACACACACACACACACAAACGTGCGCGGTGACGTACAGTACCAGCAGGCCAGTGACCTGTGGATATCTAATTTGTCCATATTATATAGATCGGACCATAGATACTCCAACATCTATGATCGGACGCAGACAAACACATGTCTAAATTCGCGAATTACATCGGCTTTCGGACATACTTCACTACAAGTGAAGTGAAGAAGAACCCACAAACATCTGTATTTCAGCAGCCATACATGATTTACTTGATATTATTACAGTAAAACGTTAACGTTGGAGCTTGATGTGTAGTACTTTAAGGCAATCCGAACAAATTATCTGAGCTTCTTTGACCGATCGAAGTCTCCAGTTTTTGCGATATAGATGCCTACCTATTATAGTTGTCTGACACTCGATGCAGCTCTTGTTTAAGCTTGCTTACAATTGACAGAGCATTCGTGTGTTTGTAGGCAACTCCACCCGGCGGGACCATAAGCAAAATAAATAATTTTGGACGGATACAAAACACTCACCGGCCATGATAAAGGCGTTAGGAGGTCTTAAAGCTTGTTGACGAGATTACCAGCTACTAGTCTCGCGTCGCTATCCCAGCTATGCTATAGCAAGGTCGAGTATCTATGGCTATAGCTACACTGACTTGTCTATGGTCTAACTAGCTAGCCGCCCCCGCACACGCCCCATGGGCGGGAAGTGCGCCCGTAGGGCTCGTGTGCGGGGACGGGCTAGCTAGGCTAGACCATAGACACTCTATATTACGTAGTATAGAGTGTCTATGGCTAGACTATAGCTACACACACACACATGCATGCACGCTAACTTACTAGTCTCGTATAGCCAGCCCTTTCCTGATCGCTTCTTCATTTTTTCCAGCTTCCAAATAAGGAAGTGGTCAGGGAACGGGGCTGACTACGCGAGACTACAAGCTGACCCAGGACCACTGTAGTCTCGTGTAGCCGGACTCAGGCTCCTCCATTTTTATATGGTCACCAACAGGAAAAGGGTACAATTTCTAAACAAGGGTCCAATTGAAGGAAATTTAAACTTTCCATTCTAAATTGAATGATATATACAATGCATACATGCACACATAGCTGTGGAAGCACAAGGTGTACACACATGCACAGACAATATTGGTGCTATTGTTTTGGTTATATATGTACACATACACATCGGATAATAAGCAAGGACCAAGCTCTCAGTTTTAACTTGATGTGCCGAAAGGATAAATTGATACTGTACACACATGAACAACAATAGATTTTTTAAAAAAGTACTGTGCGGTTTCATTCATCACTAGCTTCTGATTCAGAGTCTGAGTATACACAAAGTCCTGGGAGAGTTGTAGATTGTGTGACTGGAAGTGTACCACTGCAATCTCCTTCCTTTGCACTTTTCTTCAATGTTTCTTTCTCTTCCGCAGTGCTCCTTGTTTCTCCTTCCTCAAAGTCACCATGTTGGATAGGTTCGGATATCAGTGGTCTTGCCTTCTTTATCGGTGGAACAGCATCATGTCCCCCATCCTTGGACCTACACATTACAACACAAAGATACACACACATTACAAATATAAAGATACACACATAACAAATACAAAGATACACACATTATAAAGAAAATATACAAAAGCAACAAATGACTATTACTGGAAATTGTCACCCTATTCCCAACTTGTGTGTTATGTGTGGAGGGCCCTTCCTCATCACGTGACTCTGTGCATGCAGCCTCTCAACATAGGAGTCAGCCGGGTCTGCCGTAGTAACCTCGAACCACAACTGAATTTATATTATTATTTATATTTCATGAAAAAGATGGCCGTTTCCAAAACCCAAGATCAAGAAATTGGGCTGAAATTCGAGCTTAACAGGATAGACAAACGTTATACCTTCGCTGAAGTTATTCGAGTACGGGGGGTGGGGGGGCAGAAGCCTTGTGTTTTTTTAACTCGAATCACTTGTTAATAAACCATCCCGTGGAAAATAGCCACCTTCACATCTGCTACTCGTTCTTGCATATGTGGATTGCATCACAAATACTGGCACGCACAATGTGATAGTCACACCAACGAATTAAGCACAAAAATCGTAACACTTGCACGTACATATTTTGACATTACAGTGTACAGTCAAGTTTCATTAGGATTGTACTAACGTGTGAACAGCTTACTTTTGTCTCTTTGCTCGTACAACACCTGCCAATAGCCTTGACTGGGACTTCTGACCTGACGCGGGTTGCGGGGAGTGCTTTGTGGGTTGTTGTGATACTGGAGGAGGCTGTGGTTCACTAGCCTGTAGAGTTGCTACAGCATCGTACACGGCACAAAGTCAAGGGAAAGGTGCACTAGAATTTGGGTTGTGAGGATTATCATTATCAGTAATTTATGGATGCAGGTACTAATGGTCCTATGAATAAAACAGGCTTAAACTGCAACAGGGTCCTTTGTACAACTAATCTTCATTGAAAGTGCACACCTTAATGCTCCTAATAACTGAAAAGGTTTGAAAAATGATCAGTCCACACGATATTATGGGCCTTAGCAACATATGTACCTTGAGTCAATTGTATTACTTAAAGCAACAAAAGCTACGAGTTGTCAACAGCAACAAAAACAACAACAACAATACAAACAGTGACAATAACATTGGAATAGATAATCACATCACACAGTATCAATAGGAGAGGATATCCTGTAGTCTTTGACCTGCTGTATCTCCTCCTTGTACTGCCTCTCCTCTAGTTCAGCCTGGCGTTGGTGGACAAAGTTGAGGAAAACTGCTTCTTCATCATCCAGTCCTTGGTATATCATGTTCTCTGTGGGAATGAAGACAGTGGACTGTGCATCAAGGGTAGTCCGTGATGTAAAACTTTTAAATGTACATTACATTAGAACATAAAGTTCAAAATCACAGTAGCATGAACATATATACATAACTATATACATAATATATAAGATCTTACAATCTACTTATAGTGGTGTACAACTGTGTGTGTGTGTGTGTGTGTGTATGTGTGTGTGTGTGTGTGCGTGTGTGTGTGTGTGTGCTGTGTGCGTGTGTGTGTGTGTGTGTTTGTGTACGTTTGTGTGTGTACGTGTGTGTGTGTGTGTGTGTGTGTGTGTGTGTGTGTGTGTGTGTGTGTGTTTGTGTATGTATGTGTGTGTACGTGTGTGTGTATGTGTGTGTGTGTGTGTGTGTGTGTGTGTGTGTGTGTGTGTGTGTGTGTGTTTGTGTATGTATGTGTGTGTGTGTGTGTGTTTGTGTGTGTGTGTGTGTGTGTGTGTGTGTGTGTGTGTGTGTAGGCGAACTAACACTCTACAGAATAGACATAGCAACACAGTCAAGGTAATGAGTACCAACCAAGCCTTCACTTCACAATGTTGGGCATAAAAACCACGTGTTAAGCAGGAGCCTGGATCCAAAGGGTATCTTACTGAATAAAACGACTACGCTTGCAACTCACTCAACTTGAACTGCTCGTCCCACTCCATCTGCTTCTTCTCTTTCTGTTCCCTGAGTCTCTCGTACAATGGTCTTGAATCATGAACTTCAGGCATCTCTAGAACAGTGTTGTAAAAATGTGGGTTCCCAATCGACGAGTTGCATTAACCCATAGGTATTATGCAGTTTTATGACATGACATGAAGTAGAGGATATGGTACTACAGTACTAGCTAGAAACAGTAACAGATACCTTATCTGCAGCTGATAGAAGTAACCCACCTTCAGCTTGGCCTGGCTTTCTATTTTTCTCCCACTCCTCCTGTCTCTTCTTTCTAACATCTTCCAATTGCTTTTCAGACACAAAAGACATCAAATGAGGCTTTTCTCCGGCGGCCATTTTAATTCAGTGACTAACGCAAATTAACGCGAAATGTCTTCAGTAATTTCTACACGGACAGTTACGAAGGTCTTATCCAGAACACTAGTACGTATACTCTCCAGAACCTTCAAGGATCTGTCTGTTCCACTTGTTCCGAGACTGTACCCGGGACATTCCCTTGTGGAGTGTAGTAAAGCAGCTTGTGAGGATGTGCACGAGGTATCTTTGGTAGAAGACTTTGTGAATTGGAGGGAGCAGGAATCGCTGATGAAGGAAGTGGAGATGTCGATGAGAAGAAAAAGATATCAATATGATCATTGGGATGGGGTAAGAATTGTGTGGGTGGCTAATTGAATGGTGTAAGAGGTGGTCCTTGGATTTTGTGCTTGGAGTGAGTTTTAGAACGTAAAGAGTTCGATTAGTTGTGGCAGTGGGCTGGTTTCGGGAGGAGTCGGTATGCTAATTGTCCTGGTTGACCCTCGAAAGGAGTGTACTTTCAGCTATTGTGTTGGAGCAGAGGAGATCTAGAGTGAGTAATTACTGCAATGGCTCCATGTAGCAGTGAGCAGTCAGTGTTTTTGTTACAGGTAGTGAGGAATGTATACAACTGTCAAGTCAGGGGGTGTATACACTCATTGGGATGGTGTGTGGGTGTGCATACTTGTTGGTGTGCTGTGAGGAGTGTATTTATGTACATACTCATTGGAATGATGCAAGGCTGTATGCCATACTTACTCTCTAGTATGTGTGTGGATGTATGTACGTACTCACTGGGGTAGTGTGTGGATGTATGTACTTACTCAATGGAGTAGTATGTGGATGTACCTATGTACGTACGTGCATACATTCCTACTGCATGTGGTAGTGTGAGGATGTATGTACATACTCACCGGGGTAGTGTGGGGATGTATGTACATACTCACTGGTGTGGTGTAGGGATGTACGTATGTACATACTCACTGGGGTAATGTGGAGATGTGCGTATATACGTACTCACTGGGGTGGTGTAGGGATGTACGTATGCATACGTTTGGGACTAGTACATACAATTCTGTGAATGTGCATGACAGTGTAAGGTCATGGTGAGTTCCCTCTACTTAGCAGCCAATAGCTCCAATTATCAAGTTCTGTTGTCACACATACGTAGTTTTGTAACTTTGTTTAAAGAAGCCCAAGAAGGTGAAATGTTGCAATTGTTTGCCAACAAGTGACGTGTGTAATTGTTCAAAAAGTAGAAATCAATCTATTACAGCTATAAATCTCTACATTTCCCAGATGGGCTGTAGCTCTTGTCATGTAACACTTTTGATTGTCCCCATATTCTTACTAGAACCAGCTTGTATGTAGATAAATTCACTCATTTCATTACACGTCACGCTCTACTCTTTACGAAGACAAATCTAGGTGGGCGGTTCAACTGATTACACTCTGCATAGTCTGTGAATTGACTACATATGTGATCTAACCACAGTAAAAGACAGTGTGTACCACTGGATTGACGAAAATGATATGCTTACAAACGGTATCCAACCACCTGGCGAATTGTGTAGTATATTTCCAAGAAGTGTTTGATGTAAATGTATATGTTTAGTTTTGAGAGTGTTTCGGAGAAATCTCCATGGAACATTGAATTGCTGTGGTATAACCTGTCTGATGTCGTAACTTGAGACATCCTCAGCTGGTTAGACAGGTGGTTGTAGTATCATCGGAAGGTTATGTTGTGCAGTGTAACCCGTCTGATGTGGTCATCTGAGGATGCCATTTCCCCGGGCGATGTAGACTGGTGGCTGGATGTATTGTTGCTTAATGTACTGTGCAAACACCGCAGGTATGTAATTAAGGAGACTGCCAGGGTTACCACTTTCGGCTGGTGACCGTTCTAGGAAGATGTCTGACCATACAGGTTAAAAGGGAATGTACATCAGACAGTGGATAGGTTGATAAGGGACAAATATCTCTATACTAGTGGATAGGTGAATAAGGGACAAATATCTCTATACTAGTGGGTAGTGGAAGTGGAATAATAGTGCGTAGTATGTATCATGACTTCAGGCTATTACTGGCTATCGCGAGACAGAGAAACTACAGTGGATGCCTGAGAATGAGTCTATAGTGGACAGGCTGCGGGCCACTGCTAGCAGAGGTACTGTTGAGGACTGTACGTTGGACCTCCTTTCTGCTGTTCATGTGCTGGATTTAGCAGAGGATGGGTTAGTACTGGCACACATTTGAGACACATACTGGCACCACACACACTAGCACACATGTACACACACACACATATTACACACACGCGCACACGCACACACACACACACACACACACACACACGTACACGCACACGCACACACACACGCACACAAACATACACACCACATACCACTATTGAAATGATGCACAGTAATGTATTGTTACGCCATTGATATCTTTGATCAATGGTCACATCCAATACTGCTCTGCATGTGTTGTGCACACATAAATACACATTATGCATAACTATTATACCTGTGTGTAGTGGTACAATATAACACCAATGTCATACATATATTATACATACATGCAGTAAATGTTTGTGTATAAATGCAGTACAAGTATTAAGTATAGGTACATTCATTACATGTATTATACGTGCGTACATACAGTACATATATTGTGTATACAGTACATAGGGTACATATTGTATTATACATATGTACTGTAGATGTATTTTGTTAAAATACAGTACATGTATTATACATACATACAGTACAAGTATTGTATGGAGTATCATTTGAGACCTGTCCTCTGGTTAGTTTCAATGGGAATAAACCAACTCATACGTATGTCAATGTAAACTACATACATGCATACATACCTGTGGGTTCTGTGGAATCCTGGGACTTTTGCTTCATGGGCACTTAACGTATGCGAATCAATGGTAGGCAAGTTGTTATTTGGCAACCATTGCTTATTTTTGGTAGTGTTTCACTATTTTTGGTATGCCACTGAGTGAGAAGGGATGCAGTGAGGTGGACACCGGGACCAGGTTTTGGTGAACTTGGTCAAGTGTTTCACTACACCCAAATGTAGTAGCAGAGAGATGATCAAATTAGGGTTAAAATTGAATCTGAATGAGTGATCCAAAATCCAATGAATGGCAATTCACACAATGACTTTGAGTATTTGCTGTACTATTTAAACCTTCCTTGTCCATTCTGTATGTTTGATTCTATTGAGCTATCCACATAGCTACGATGGATGGACCAACATCATTCTGTCTGTACACGGCGTTTTGATGAGGGTCCTAGCTGCTTACTTGTAACACCTTACATGATGGTACATACCAATAGTTGCTGAATTCTTTTTTCTGTGTTGCTAGATTTATCAAGCCTCATGTGGATAGTGTTAAGGTGAGATATGTGCACACGTGCATGTACGCACACACACGCGCGCGCACGCACGCACACACACATACAGTAATGCACGCACACGTACACACACACACACACACACACACACACACACACACACACACTCACACATACAATACACACACACACACACACACACACACACACACACACACACACACACACACACACGCACACACACACACTCACACATACGATACACACACTCACACACACACACACACACACACACACACACACACTCACACATACAATACACACACACACACACACACACACACACACACACACACACACACACGCACGCACGCACGCACACACACTCACACATACAATACACACACTCACACACACACACACACACACACACACACGCACGCACGCACGCACACACACACATGCACACAGACAGCTCAACTAGGCTATTATCTGTACAATATCATGCTCTTATCTTATTCATGCAGTTTTGTGGGCGAGTAATAGCTGGGGTCAGCTTACTATCGCCAAGTTTGATGAAGTTTGTACACACTCAAGACAAGGAGAAGACAATTACTCTTCTACTTCCTTCCTGTTCCCTCTACATTATAAGGTTAGTGAGCAATAGCAGATTCCACGTGCAGTGATATCTTCCATAATTTAGCAATTGTTAGCACCCCTAAATTCCTGGAAGCCCTTCCTGGTTGATAATCCATTTGATGATTGAATGCAGTCAATGTGATGTAATTTGCATCCAGCCCCCACAAGCCAGGTTTAGTAAAACTGTTCAATGTGCCATTAGTTTGGCATTATAATTTCTAGAGTGAATTCTTCAACCTTCTGTGATAATTTAGTCAGAAAGTAATGCAGTGAGGTCATTTCTACTTGCATACTCCTCTATCTTATCATGACATTTGTGGTTAACAGATGTTGTGTGTGTGTGTGTGTGTGTGTGTGTGTGTGTGTGTGTGTAATGTTATTTAGTAAATTCCTTTAGGTAACCTGTCCAAATAAACTTGCTAAATAAGTTCTTTGCATCCTTAAACTTCATATGCTGTGAGTGAGGTCAGTAACATCTTATGCTTATTTAGTACTAGAGGTTTTCTTCTTTGGCTTACACAGGGATGTTGTTCGATACGAATATACTCATGAAATTCTACCAGAGAGAAACTCTTTGTTTACAGGACAAACTGTTGATAGATGCAGAAGAGTGTCAATCATCGTTCGAAGTTCCCCTCCAGAAACACAATAACACTCCCGCGGACTGTATGTACACTTCTGTGTTGATGTACCCCACGAGTTGATATCAGTGGTCTAAACTATATGGTGACGTTAACATGTACAATTCGTACCATGTAGAGGAACACACGTAGTGACGTACGAGAGTTTTCGTAGGGCGCCGTCTGTGCGGCGAGCCGCTGAATGCCGTGCTGTGCCATTCATGTGGCTTTCGTGCGCGTTCCTTTCCGTTTCGTCACATTTTCACGAAGTAATGGTATTCATTACCTACTCGGCGAACTATTTGGAGAATGTATACCGCCGAGAGGAAACTCCTCCGAACGAACCATCATATCTGCTTGTATATATTCCAGTGTACTGTGTGTGCATACTATACATGATAGCTACCGAGATCTTGGATTGTGTCGTTGAAGAAGGCATTGCGGGACCGGCGTTGTAACTTCATTTGACCCGAAATCTCGCACGAACGAGAAGTTTCAATTTGTCACTTCGCTTACAAGTGAGAAGTGTGTGCGACTCGAAGTATCGTACTGGATATGCAGACAGTCTGGTGAAGGCGACATAGGACAGACGAGGAAAATGCCGAAGCCGA
>OZ026562.1:4151361-4158861 GCA_964020155.1 Chondrilla cf. caribensis
CATAGTGCTGATTGAGGGCTTATGGAGAAGTGTTACAGTTTGTTAACTTTACTCCTTGTTCACATGCTCACAAAGACTTATGTACGTACATACATATATACGTACGTACATATACTTATGCAGGAATGTACGTACATATAGGTACGTATACCTACACTTGTGTACATTTATACTGTAATGTATGATGTTATCCCATGTACGTACGTACATTAGCGGGTATCAGTATTTGATCACAGTATCTGTGAATGTGTGGGCTACATAAATAGATACATATATACGTATGTACATACATACTTTCATTCATCTTTGTACCATTCATTCAAGTTCCATTTGGAGTGTATTGTATACAGGCTGAGTGGTCTCTGATGGGGATCGAGTGTGTTAAGTATCATACGGATGTACGTATGTCTGTGTGTGTTGCAGTTGTACCTTCTGTGTCTCCTGTGAAAGCAGTGCACGTACGTATGTAATATGCTTACTGTATTCACTGTACAGTGTACTGTATATTCACTGTACAGACTGTTATGTGTTCACTGTAAGGACTGTTATGTGTTCACTGTACAGACTGTTATGTGTTCACTGTACAGACTGTTATGTGTTCACTGTACAGACTGTTATGTGCTCATTGTACAGACTGTTATGTGCTCATTGTACAGACTGTTGTGTGTTCACTGTACAGACTGTTATGTGCTCATTGTACAGACTGTTGTGCTCACTGTACAGACTGTTATGTGTTCACTGTACAGACTGTTATGTGCTCATTGTACAGACTGTTATGTGCTCACTGTACAGACTGATATGTGTTGCGTTCACTGTAAAGACTGTTATACGTTCACTGTACAGACTCTTGTGTTCATTGTACAGACTGTTATGTGTTCACTGTACAGACTGTTATGTGCTCATTGTACAGACTGTTGTGCTCACTGTACAGACTGATATGTGTTGCGTTCACTGTAAAGACTGTTATACGTTCACTGTACAGACTCTTGTGTTCATTGTACAGACTCTTGTGTTCATTGTACAGACTGTTATGTGTTTGCTGTACAGATTGTTATATTTCCTTATACGTATAGACTGTTGTGTATACACACACTGGACAGACTGTTGGCGTTGTCCTGCGGTGACAAATATGGTAGAGCCATCATCACAGCTATTTGTTTCTCGTCCTGCCTCATTAGATTTGTGTAAATGTACACTATTACATCTAACGTCATTGTAGGGCCGGCACAACGGGTACGGCTGCTACGGCCATGGCCGTACCACTGCCACAGAGCTTGCTCAGCCCCTGCATTGTATACTGTATATACATAATTGTAATGATACTAGAGGCTACATATATTCACAATGTACATACAGTATGTACGTACGTGCGTACGTAGGTGCTTATGCATGTACGTACGTATGTGTGTATATATAAAATAGAGATTTAAAATTCATTGTATGTGTGTGTACATACGTACGTACGTACGTATAGATGTACCAGGCTTCTATGGGTGATATGTACAGTATGTGAGTACTGCTATGTGTGTTGTTATTAGGGCCATGTCTTTATTAGGACTAATGTGGATGTCATTAGTAGTCCCACTCCCAATATACGTATACACAGCACAAGTGGGACTTTATGTACACAATGGCATATATGTATGTGTGTTGATACATACGTACATACACTGATATGCATGCATGTGTGTATATAAACTTGCCTTTTATGTGCCTACTTTATGTACACACATACGTACGTATACAGTGCATAGTCGTATGCATGGTTGCAATAGTTGGAAATGACCTTTGTGTGCTGTGTATTTTGTTTTCATTGACATCTTATTTTACGTGGGGAAACCTTCACCCTTAAGACTACTTTTCAAGGCTCCCACGAACAACACAGTACAACAATCTCAACACTACTGGGACAATACCACCATGATTAGTAGTCTGGGAGTTACAATGAAGTTAGAATCAAAGTTTGATGTCTCCTTAATGTCTTGTTCCCCGGTGTTGCCAGGGAGTGCAGGGAAAAGTCTCCAGTTCTGGAATTTTAACCTGGATGAAATCATTCCTAGGCCTCTTGTTAGCCCTTCAAGCTAACAGGACTCCCTGATATTGGTAGGGAGGCTGTTGTCTAGGCTGTTGTCTAGGCTAATGTCTATTGCTTGACTTGTGTGGTTGACCCCAAGGATGCGGGTCTTAAAATGTAATGACATGTGGAGAGATACTGTGTACTGTACACACATGTATCCTGATTGTTGGCAACATACGTGAAAGAGGCTTACAGGGACACATACGTACGTAGGATATGTCCCCTAGAGATCCCCAGATGTGACAATTAATTAATCAATTAGCTATTGAAAGATCAGCAAGTGGCCAATCAGGATACAAAGCATTTATATCACCTTCAGGAAGGAAACACAGAAATTGGATCCGTCTTAAACTATGCATCGAATATGATGTGTACGTAGTTTATTACCTCCCTACAAAGGACACGTTCTAAGACACCAAAAGTAGACTTTCCTATAGTGCTAACACATTTTTCACCTCTGAAGAGCGGACAACCTCTCTATAGTGGACAAATTAGCTGGTCCCAATGTGTCCTTTATAGAGAGGTCCCCTGTAGTGAAGGCACACCAGTTTGCGTGTGCTACATGCATACATGTGTACAGTATGTACAACTGGTGTAGACTAACTTGCTCAGTAAGTACCTCGAAGGGCAAACCAAATCTTCACTTCTCATCATCAGTACTGGTGTACAACTGCAGGGGACTTAGCGAGGTGTATTCACTAACCAGTAGCTTACTTAGCACTTTGAAGGGCACACCAAATCTATACTTCTTATCTGAGGTACTTACTATCAGTACTGGTTGACATAGTGAACAAGAGCTAGGGAGTGAGTGAAGTGTACTCTCTATATAACCAGAAGCTTGCTTAACAAGCACCTTGAAGGGCACACCAAATCTATACTTCTTATCTGAGGTACTTACTATCAGTACTGGTTGACATAGTGAACAAGAGCTAGGGAGTGAGTGAAGTGTACTCTCTATATAACCAGAAGCTTGCTTAACAAGCACCTTGAAGGGCACACCAAATCTGTACTTCTTATCAGAGGTGTTTGCTATCAGTACTGGTTGATATGGTGTACATGAGCTAGGAGCTTAGTGAAGTGTACTCTCTAACCAGAAGCTTGCTTAGTACCTTGAAGGGCACACCAAGTCTGTAGTTCTTATCAGAGGTGTTTGCTATCTGTACTTTGCATTCAGACTTCACCTCACATTACATGATACGCACACCGCACACCACACCAGGCACATGCGCACCTTTGTGTGCGATCATGTTATCATTGACAATAAAATGTGATATCAATTTAATTTTACGTGGTCAGTGTCTGGTTGCTATGGTAACAACTCAATTTAATACTGTTAATTCAGAACTATATCACGTCTGATGCATGTGAGATGTCAGACTACGTAGTTTTGTACGTATGTATGCATGCATGCACAACGTCATGCAATGAGCAGAGACACACGAACATACATGTATCAGTACTTCTGCAATAATAGCACTTTTTTGAGCGCTTATTAAGGTTGGTGGGGGGAGGGGGGGGGAGGAAACTGACAGCTACGTACATCACAGTATGGGTCTCTGGTTCCAATCCTGGCAGTGGTGATACTTTATGAGTTCTTCCCTGCACCCCCTGCCAACACTTGGGAAGACACAAAGAGAAGACCAAGGCTAACAAGCACTGAATTATGACTCTTCTTCGTAACTATCAGACATTGTCTGCAATCTCTGTGTGTATGTGTTTAGTTGTTGTATTGAGTCATTTACGTATTTGCAGGTACCTTGAAAAGTAACATCCAATGCTGAAAATTGTATTGTACACACGTACATGGCTTATACTCACCATTGCCTTTGAGTGCCTTATTATTCGGTGATCAGCCCAAAGACCTGACAGTTTTGTGTCCTAAGGGGGAATGAAACTACTACTGTTTGTCCCATCCTGTCCAACTGCTGCCATGCTCGTACATGTACATATGTACGTACATACGTACCTGTGTTTTCTCGAGTGATAATCGTATCAAGATTCTTGAGATGGTTTTCATGGTTGTCATAGCGTCAACTGTGCTATCATTTGATCGGAATGATCCATCCCTTACTGGCCCACAGTAGGATTGGAGGGGTAGGGTCCCCGTTACCTAGTAACAGAAAGCTTGAACATACGTCCAGTATAGAGTGGGACAAGCTCAGTAGCCCCCATCTTTGGGTCTCAATGAGGCCATCGGTCTGATGTCTGGTAGAGGAGGTTTTATGGATGTTCAGGATTGAGTGAACCAGAGAGTGCTCTACATGGTTGAGTGGAGGGATTGTTGGTTGAGAGAAGGGATTGTTGGTTGACAGGAGGGATTGTTGGTTGAGAGAAGGGATTGTTGGTTGAGAGAAGGGATTGTTGGTTGAGAGAAGGGATTGTTGGTTGAGAGAAGGGATTGTTGGTTGAGAGAAGGGATTGTTGGTTAAGAGAAGGGATTGTTGGTTGAGAGAAGGGATTGTTGGTTAAGAGAAGGGATTGTTGGTTGAGAGGAGGGATTGTTGGTTGAGAGAAGGGATTGTTGGTTGAGAGGAAGGATTGTTGGTTGAGAGAAGGGATTGTTGGTTAAGAGAAGGGATTGTTGGTTGAGAGAAGGGATTGTTGGTTGAGAGATGGGATTGCTAGACTGTTGTTGTTAGAGTGTACGCAGAACAGGGGAAGGAAGGTGGATTAATCCAGACTGACTGTATACTCATGCATGTTCGTGCGCATGTGTACATACGTACGTACATGTGTGTTCTTGCATAATAATGTGTGAGTATGTGCAGTTTATAGTGTTCAATACAGTGGGCATGTCCATATAAATGCCTATTGTGTACTTGTTCACATATACGTACCTACATACGTATGTATGTACGTACATACATACATACGTAGGTACATGGCGTCACATTGGGTACTGATTCCACCAAGTCTGGGCTCCATAGTTCACTGTTTGTACAGGTCATAGTGGTATTCTGTTTGTTGGTTTTTGGAGAACTCTGCCACTCCCACTGTACCTGTAGGGTACTCTCCTGCTATTGTAAGATAATGAGCCCTGTGTCCTTAGTATACAGGTCATACATACTCCTACTATTGTAAGATAATGAGCCCTGTGTCCTTAGTATACAGGTCATGCATACTCCTGCTATTGTAAGATAATGAGCCCTGTGTCCTTAGTATACAGGTCATGCATGCTCCTACTATTGTAAGATAATGAGCCCTGTGTCCTTAGTATACAGGTCATGCATGCTCCTGCTATTGTAAGATAATGAGCCCTGTGTCCTTAGTATACAGGTCATGCATGCTCCTGCTATTGTAAGATAATGAGCCCTGTGTCCTTAGTATACAGGTCGTGCATACTCCTACTATTGTAAGATAATGAGCCCTGTGTCCTTAGTATACAGGTCATGCATACTCCTACTATTGTAAGATAATGAGCCCTGTGTCCTTAGTATACAGGTCATACATACTCCTACTATTGTAAGATAATGAGCCCTGTGTCCTTAGTATACAGGTCATGCATGCTCCTGCTATTGTAAGATAATGAGCTCGTGTCCTTAGTATACAGGTCATACATACGTACATATACGTATCTTATCTGATTAGCAGAGTGAGAACTGGTTTTGAGGTTATCGGATTGTGACAAGTTTGTTCAGCTTGGCCGCCTTGCTGATATACATGCACATCAATGTATGTATGTGTTTGTATTATCAGTTAGGTGAGAACTCTTATGGAAATTTGGTTATGATGACAGTTTTCACATCAGAGGAGGAGAGGAGAGGGGAGTCCTGTCATTACTAACTTCTTTAGATGGCTCCCCTATAGAAGCACCTTGCATAAAGTTATGTACATATGTCTGTGTATGGGCATCATGGAACTACTTGAATGCCCCTGGATCAGTTGTTGCCCTATACCTCCCTCCCTGGATCAGTTGCTGCCCTATATCTCCCTCCCTGGATCAGTTGTAGCCCTATACCTCCCTCCCTGGATCAGTTGTAGCCCTATATCTCCCTCCTGGATCAGTTGTTGCCCTATACCTCCCTCCCTGGATCAGTTGTTGCCCTATACCTCCCTCCCTGGATCAGTTGTTGCCCTATATCTCCCTCCCTGGATCAGTTGTAGCCCTATACCTCCCTCCCTGGATCAGTTGTTAGTTGGTACGTATGCAGATCCATGCTGCTTTGCCACTAACCTTGGGAAATCTGGGGAATCCCCCTCAAATCACACCCACTTTCTATACCTGCCCATCTTCATGTACACGAACCATTGTACTTATCTAGATCCACCCATTACCATGGACTATACATATTTAGATATGTACTAGTTACTACACGCTCTCTCTGCCGTATTGCGTTTACTGCACTCGCCCTCGGGCGCTTCGCGCCCTCGGGTCTCGAGCAGTAAACGCAATACGGCAGAGAGAGCGTGTAGTAAGTGGCTTATCGCAAAATAGCCGCCTAGAAAAATATGCCGTACGTTTGAATTCAAATACTCTTCTTCCCCTCATTTCGATATTTCCAGTAATTTTTTTCTCTTTCAAGAAAATCGTCTATCATAAGCATTAGCAGCCTTCCAGCAGTGAGGAAAGCCAACAACTATCTACTGTGTAAGCGATTTGATTTCGACGTGGAAGAACACGAGTCCCAAAAACGAGTATGGTGTGGTGCCCCAATTCTGGACGCTTTCTACTTTGGAACATGAAGTACGATAATCGGTTAAATTTATTCAAATCTTTAAACGTTGTTTCGTAGATTGAGGATCAGTTTGATACCAAACTTGATCCGAAAAACGGCCGATTCGCGAAGAGAACAGTTTCGCACAATCCAAAGTGTCCGAAATTAGGAAGCGTCAGGGGTTCAGGGCACCTCACCATGAAAACAGAGCGAAACAAATCAAGCCAATGAAGAAAGTTGTACGTTGTAGCTACATCAGGTGTTTGAGTATCTATGGTACAAGACTGATTGATTGATTGACAATGGTCTTCCAAAGTGTTGATTGATGTGATAATTGTGCGGTCGCGTTGCTAGGTTTTAGGGGGCGCTTGCAGGTTACTGCAGTGCTGGTAACCTGTATACCGGCATACCGGTCTCTTTGATGTATGACGTCATCGGGCGATAAGTACGTACGTACATACGTACATACATGTGTACGCGTGTATGGCATCTCACAGATGACACTGTAATGGTTGTAAAGTGCCCCCTCCATTAAAGGACACTGCAAAGAAAGGACACAATAAAATTACCTCCCTGCAAAGGACATTTCCTTAGATACCATTGAATTTCATTCAGTGCCAGTACATTTCATGCCGGAGGAGAGTGGATAACCTCTCTACAGTGGACACATTAGGTAGTAGGTCAGTGTGTCCTTTATGAAGAGGTTCCACTGTTTCCTGGTGTGTGGATGTGCTTGGCTAGTTCCTGGAGGTGATAAGGCTATATACT
>OZ026562.1:4166361-4168861 GCA_964020155.1 Chondrilla cf. caribensis
GGAAGCAAGCAAGAAGTACCAGGGGAATGTGAGTCGTGTACTGTATGTACTGTATGTACTGCATGTACTGTGTGTACTGTATGTACTGCATGTACTATGTGTACTGTATGTACTGTACGTATGTACTGTATGTATTGTATGTACTGCATGTACTGTATGTACTGTGTGTACTGTGTGTATTGTATGTATGTACTGTGTGTACTGTATGTACTGTATGTACTGTATGTACTGTGTGTACTGTATGTACTGTGTGTACTGTGTGTATTGTATGTACTGTATGTACTGTATGTACTGTGTGTACTGTATGTACTGTGTGTACTGTATGCATTGTATGTACTGTGTGTACTGTATGTACTGTGTGTACTGTGTGTACTGTGTGTATTGTATGTACTGTATGTACTGTATATATGGTACGTATGTACTGTATACATGTCTACGTACGTATTTGTGTACGTATGTATGTATCACAAACCCATCCACACTCCACTACCAGCAACCCATCCACACTCCACTACCAGCAGTCCATCCACACTCCACTACCATCAACCCATCCACACTCCACTACCATCAACCCATCCACACTCCACTACCAGCAACCCATCCACACTCCACTACCAGCAACCCATCCACACTCCACTACCAGCAACCCATCCACACTCCACTACCAGCAACCCATCCACACTCCACTACCAGCAGCCCATCCACACTCCACTGCGTGTGTGCAGAGCTTGAAGTGGACGTGCTATGTATAATAAGCAATACCTACCTACCCACATTTTTTATGAATACCTGTGCATACCATACGTACGTATGCACATGCATGTATATTGTGAGTGGATGTGTGTACACACTACTACAATTTGAGGGAGCAAAGTGGACAATTGCACACAATTGGACTGCACCTACATAAGTATCCATACCACTTAGCTCACACCACTTGTCTTGCTGGTGCTGCCATGATGGCTTTGCACTACCTCAACACACGGTAATGTCACCTATGTACATACGTATATTGTGTGAACAAAGACCGGCACTCACACTCTAATCTGACACCTTTTATTGTATAATAGGCCAATCTGTGTTGTGTGTGTGTGTGTGTGTGTGTGTGTGTGTGTGTGTGTGTGTGTGTGTGTGTGTGTGTTTGTGTATTTGTGTGTATGTGCTTTTTTGTGTGTGTGTTTGTGTGTGTGTTTGTGTGTGTGTGTGTATGGTGTGTGTGTGTGTGTGTGTGTGTGTGTGTGTGTGTGTGTGTGTGTGTGTGTGTGTGTGTGTATGTGGTGTGTGTGTGTTTGTGTATTTGTGTGTATGTGCGTTTTTGTGTGTGTGTTTGTGTGTGTGTGTGTGTGTGTGTGTGTGTGTGTGTGTGTGTGTGTGTGTGTGTGTGTGTATGGTGTGTGTGTGTTTGTGTGTGTGTGTGTGTGTGTGTGTGTGTGTGTGTGTGTGTGTGTGTGTGTGTACAAGTTACCTACATATTCACAAAGTATGAACTCTGGTCCCTCGTCAGTCCTGTATCAGTGCAGTATGTTGCACCCAATGTGTGGTAACAGTACATACGTACGTTCAGTACTTGTGGAGGAGTTCACAGGTGCACAGCCAGGCACTCTGGTTATTGGTTGATGAAGCTACATATGTACCATTAATGATTATACGTACGTAATGGCAGATGTGTGTGGGCGGGAAGAGGGTCCTTGGTATTCAAATTCCTAATACAACTGCTTTGATGTTGGCATTTTTAATAATAACATATTTAAAAAGTTTGCACTATCACCATGGTGGTATGTGCATTATGTGAGTACATGTACGTACATTCATAGGTATATACGTACGTACTTATTTAAAGTAGTGATGTCATAGTTATCTCTCTCCATAGTCTCTCCTCACCCTCACCACCCTCTCCTCTCCACCCTCTCCTCACCACCCTCTCCTCTCCACCCTCTCCTCACCACCCTCTCCTCACCACCCTCTCCTCACCACCCTCTCCTCTCCACCCTCTCCTCACCACCCTCTCCTCACCACCCTCTCCTCACCACCCTCTCCTCTCCACCCTCTCCTCACCACCCTCTCCTCACCACCCTCTCCTCACCACCCTCTCCTCACCACCCTCTCCTCTCCACCCTCTCTTATCCACCCTCTCCTCACCACCCTCTCCTCACCACCCTCCCCTCACCACCCTCTCCTCTCCACCCTCTCTTCACCCCTGCAGTTGTCGACAAGCTGGATCATGCAATGCTCACTAGAGCTGATGCCATCAACGTAGCCATGGGTGTGAGTTGTGCCAACCAATAGGATCCACAGTTGTATCTTTGTGTTAATCTATGTACACCTACGTATACATACATACGTATATGTGCACGAATGTATTGTGGTGTACTGGGTAGTTCACTTATGTGTTGTGCTAATGTGGAAGCATTCAGTAGGGAAAAGTAAAATTGATGGTTGGTTTCATATTTGATGTGTCATTTGTAGAACTGCAAGCACAGATCAAAGTACTTGAGAACAG
>OZ026562.1:4171361-4198379 GCA_964020155.1 Chondrilla cf. caribensis
CTATCCTGTACCAAGTGGATTTCTGCAATTCACATCACATGGTGGTCTCCTCATCGCATTATAAGCGTGTTGTTGTTGTTGTTGTTGTTGTTTTCTTACAGTTTGCTGAGGCCGAGCAGCTGTACAGGAGGCTGGTGGACGATACCAATGCCTGCCAATATCAAGTGCACACTGCACAGGTCAGTGCTCTTAGTATAACCCTTGTGTGCGTCTTAGTATAACCTTTGTGTACATCTTAGTATTGCCCTTGTGTACATCTTAGTATAACCTTTGTGTACATCTTAGTATTACCCTTGTGTACATCTTAGTATTACCCTTGTGTACATCTTAGTATTACCCTTGTGTGCGTCTTAGTATAACCTTTGTGTACATCTTAGTATAACCTTTGTGTACATCTTAGTATTACCCTTGTGTACATCTTAGTATTACCCTTGTGTACATCTTAGTATTACCCTTGTGTGCGTCTTAGTATAACCTTTGTGTACATCTTAGTATAACCTTTGTGTACATCTTAGTATTGCCCTTGTGTACATCTTAGTATAACCTTTGTGTACATCTTAGTATTACCCTTGTGTACATCTTAGTATTGCCCTTGTGTACATCTTAGTATTACCCTTGTGTACATCTTAGTATTGCCCTTGTGTACATCTTAGTATTGCCCTTGTGTACATCTTAGTATTACCCTTGTGTGCGTCTTAGTATAACCCTGGTGTACATCTTAGTATTGCCCTTGTGTACATCTTAGTATTGCCCTTGTGTACATCTTAGTATTGTCCTTGTGTGCATCTTAGTATTACCCTTGTGTACATCTTAGTATTGCCCTTGTGTACATCTTAGTATAACCCTTGTGTACATCTTAGTATTACCCTTGTGTGCGTCTTAGTATAACCCTGGTGTACATCTTAGTATTGCCCTTGTGTACATCTTAGTATTGCCCTTGTGTACATCTTAGTATTGCCCTTGTGTACATCTTAGTATTGCCCTTGTGTACATCTTAGTATTACCCTTGTGTGCGTCTTAGTATAACCCTGGTGTACATCTTAGTATTGCCCTTGTGTACATCTTAGTATTGTCCTTGTGTACATCTTAGTATTGCCCTTGTGTACATCTTAGTATTGTCCTTGTGTGCATCTTAGTATTACCCTTGTGTACATACATATGTACGTACGTATGCATCTGTGTACAGTACATACACTTGAAATTGGGCTCAAGTGCATCTATACTCATGTATAATGTACGGAGATACAGTATACGTACGTGTATGCATGCTTTTAGGTATATACGTACGTACGTATATGCTTTTATATGTACATATGTACGTATATAGTGTGAGCTACGTATGTACTGTACATACACGTGTGTAGGTACACTATGGGAGGTTTTAGTGTGGATTGTGTGCATATACAAGTGTGTGGCTGCTTATCATGCACTGTGCTATTCAGTATTCTACTATGCCTTCAACATGGTATGCAAACACGTATATATTTGTTTCTTTAGAAATCCATTCTATGTGCTTTGAGACGGCTCATAATTGAAACTGACCAGATTGTTATGGTGGTATGTGTGTGTGTGTGTGTGTGTGTGTGTGTGTGTGTGTGTGTGTGTGTGTGTGTGTGTGTGTGTGTGTGTTTTGTGTATATATAATATGTGTGTGTGTGTGTGTGTTTTGTGTATATATATGTGTGTGTGTGTGTGTGTGTGTGTGTGTGTGTGTTTTGTGTATATATGTGTGTGTGTGTGTGTGTGTGTGTGTGTGTGTGTGTGTGTGTGTGTGTGTGTGCGTTTTTGTGTATATATATATATATGTGTGTGTGTGTGTGTGTGTGTGTGTGTTTTGTGTATATATGTGTGTGTGTGTGTGTGTGTGTGTGTGTGTGTGTGTGTGTGTGTGTGTGTTTTTGTGTATATATATATATGTGTGTGTGTGTGTGTGTGTGTGTGTGTGTTTTGTGTATATATATGTGTGTGTGTGTGTGTGTGTGTGTTGTGTATATACATATATGTGTGTGTGTGTGTATGTATGTGTGTGTGTGTCTGTCTGTGTGTGTGTGTGTGTGTGTGTGTGTGTGTGTGTGTGTGTGTGTGTGTGTGTGTGTGTGTATGTGTGTGTGTGTGTGTATGGGTCTGTATCACAATATTATTATTGTATTGGTAGTGAGAGTAGTCCTTATTATACATATTTTGTGTGTACTACATATTTGAGATATTTCAATTGTTCACCTACACAGGGATTTCAAAACTACTTCAACATTCAACACAATTTCTTCAAGCAGTTTCCAGAAGTGGTGAGTGTGTGTGTGTGTGTGTGTGTGTGTGTGTGTGTGTGTGTGTGTGTGTGTGAGTGTGTGTGTGTGTGTGTGTGTGTGTGTGTGTGTGTGTGTGTGTGTGTGTGTGTGTGTGTGTGTGTGTGTCTATACGTGTGTACGTACACTTTCTCACTCATTGCATCATACACTGGCTCTTGTTACTGCAATTACTCACGATTACACCAACTCACACACACCCTGTACTGTACGTACTTCCCCTCTCCAGAGGTTTAGAGGTGTGTTTAAAATAGCCAATCATCCTAACAATGCTCTGCGGAAACCTCCTTCGGATATGGTGTTGTGATAACAACTTTGACCCAAACCCACAAATATGGTAGAATGCACCGAGTACTTGCAGAACTCTGACCTAAAGCTTTGCACATTCCACAGATGTGACCTACGTATGACGTGATGTTGATAGATATGTATACAGAGTAACACTACACCCCACCCTAGGACCCTAGGACATGTTTACACTGGCATACTGTGAATGTGTGCACTGCATGTTAGGCTGTTGAAAATGATATGTGTGTATGTGTGTGTATGTGTGTGTGTGTGTGTGTGTGTGTGTGTGTGTGTGTGTGTGTGTGTGTGTGTGTGTGTGTGTGTGTGTTTGCATGTGTGTGTGTGTGAGTGTGTGTGTGTGTGTGTGTGTGTGTGTGTGTGTGTGTGTGTGTGTGTGTGTGTGTGTGTGTGTGTGTTTTTGCATGTGTATGTGTGTGAGTGTGTGTGTGTGTGTGTGTATGTGTGTGTGTGTGTGTGTGTGTGTGTGTGTGTGTGTGTGTGTGTGTGTGTGTGTTTGCATGTGTGTGTGTATGTGTGTGTGTGTGTGTGTGTGTGTGTGTGTGTGTTTTTGCATGTGTATGTGTGTGTGTGTGTGTGTGTGTGTGTGTGTGTGTGAGTGTGTGTGTGTGTGTGTGTGTATGTGTGTGTGAGTGTGTGTGTGTGTGTGTGTGTGTGTGTGTGTGTGTGTGTGTGTGTGAGTGTGTGTGTGCGAATGTGTGCGTGTGTACCCATCTACAATTGTAACCGCTAACCCCAATTCTTTGTTCTCCTACAACAGCGACGTGCTCTAGCAGAGCAGACACAAGATTTTGAAGCAGGAAGAGAATTCTACAAATTCGTTCAAGGCCACCAGGAGGTTCCTGCTCAACCAAGGGATTTTTACTTCGAGGAGATAAACCTCGAGGACCTAGTCACTGAAGCCAACCAGTATGTTAGCTGATCTGTAGCATTCATTGTATGTACTAACACCACATATGTATAGGGCAGTCCTTCAAACTGAATTTAGTTATTATTGTGTGAACATATGTGTGTATATGCATATATGGGTGTGTACATATAATATCCTTATATGGGTGTGTACATATAATATGCTTATATGGGTGTGTACATATACGTATGCGTATATGGATGTGTACATACGTACATATATGCGTATAGGGGTGTGTATACGTATGTATTTGTATTTGGGTGTGTATAGGCGTACGTAGGTATATGAATACGTATATTATGGATGGGTAGGTGTATATGTGTGTACATATACATATGGGTGTACATACGTATATTATGGATGGGTAGGTGTATATGTGTGTACATATACATACGTATGGGTGTACATACGTATATGTGTGCATGTATGGGTGTCTATAGAAGTATGTATGTGTATATAGTGTGATTTTTTATACTGTGTTCTTACAGACCAACTCGAAATATGCGTGTAGTCCCTGCTACTAGTGGAGAAGTGTCTTCCTCCAGTTCTATACCAATTACCAGTGTAGAACCCACTTCCAATGGCCCATTGGAAAATGGAATTGGAAACATCACCCCAGACTCTGGTATGTTTTGTATTAAAACTGTGATTGTTTTTGTCAAGTATGAAATACGTATTTTATGTATGTGCCTATGTACTCGGCCTATGTGTGGTACATGACGTATGTTCATGTTGATGAATACACTCAGGTATGTGTGCATGCCAGTACACACAATATTGTACAGACTTATTTGCATTCACACACATGTGCACACTCACAACACACACACACACACACACACACACAACACACACACACACACACACGCACACACACACACACACACACACACACACACACACACACACACACACACACACACTTCTTCGTTCTCTCATCGCAGATGGATCCTCAATAACCCTCAGTCCCTATCATGCATCACCTCGTAATGACACTCACAAAGAATCCACTGACTACAGTCCACTACACCAACCTCGCAATGCTCGAAACAAAAAGCAACGCCCACAGAGTTTCTATGGCAGCAGCTCCTCCAGGCAGAAAGAGGGAAGTTTCTGGAAAGATGCAATTAGTAACCTCACCAGCCAGAAAGGTATGTGTGCTCATACGTTGAGAGGATTAACAATTCCTGGTTTGTTTTCCTTGAGTGTTAACGGGAAAGTTGTGTGTGTTCAATGGGTAATTTGTTCACGATTCCAGTAACAGGGAGGATAAGTACTACATACATACATACTGTACGTTACATCAGTGTACAATATTGCATCAACCGTACAGATGGTACACACAACACACACAGTACATGATGACACACATGGACCATGTACAGCACACACAGTACATGATGACACACACAGACCATGTACAGCACACACAGTACATGATGACACACACAGACCATGTACAGCACACACAGTACATGATGACATAGATCAACAATGTACAGCACACAGTACATGATGACACACATGGACCATGTACAGCACACAGTACATGATGTAACAGATCAACAATGTACAGCACACACGTTCCACAATGTAGCACATCGGCTCTGGAATGTACGATGTTGTCTTAGGTCATATGTAGGAGTTCTAGCACTTCCCCCTGTGGTCGTTATCAGCCAGTCCCTTCCTCCCTTTGGTGTTATGTCTGCTCTACAATTCCCTTGCAATAGGTGTCTGTGCCTAAGTACACAGTGACCACAAACAGTAGCAGGTGGTCATGCCCCGTTGAACAACAATGATTATTAGCACTTGTGCAGTTGGAAAAAATGATTTAGTGGAGATCTCCTCACCTCCTATCTCTCAGTCTTATATCATTGCTACTAACAGGGGAGTTTGTTAACTCTCTGTTGCTAACAAGGGAGTTTTGTTAGTTCAGGGGCACTCCTCAATTGTTGGTTTAGTGTGATTGACACCCCTTCTTGGGAGAGATGGCATGGTTCTGAATAAGGAGAGAAGGTGTGAATAGAAGACCAAATCTTGTGCACCATCTCCCACACTTTCAAGCTGAAGGTGCCTATTGCTAAAATTTCCCCTCCCCCACCCCACAGTGTGAGGTATAACTGCTACAATATCTCCCCTCCCCCACCCCACAGTGTGAGGTATAACTGCTACCATATCTCCTCTCCCCCACCCCACAGTGTGAGGTATAACTACTACAATATCTCCCCTCCCCCACCCCACAGTGTGAGGTATAACTGCTACAATATCTCCCCTTCCCCACTTCACAGTGTGAAGTATAACTGCTACCATATTTCCCCTCCCCCACCCCACAGCGTCAGGTGTAGCTGCATCCGTAGGTGACATCAGGGCCACATATACGCCACCAGCGAGTCGCATGACTAAAAGTGCCAAAAGTCACAAGTTCCACAAGTTGGAGACTCCCGCACGGTGTAAGGAGTGTGACACACAAGTGTACTTTGACGGAATGGAGTGTGAAGTGGTGAGTAGACTACGTATTTTGTATGCTTGTGTACTGGTATAATACCGTATTTGTCTTTGCAGTGTGTGTGTGTGTGTGTGTGTGTGTGTGTGTGTGTGTGTGTGTGTGTGTGTGTGTGTGTGTGCACGTACGTATGTGTTAGCATGTCCATGTGTGTGTGTGCTCACATACGTAGCATGCATGGCACAATGGCAACATGTCAGTGGCACTCATTGTCTAATGTTGTTGTTTTAGTGTGGTCTTGTTGCCCATCAAAGATGCCTGGAAACTCTAGCCATCAAGTGCGGTTCAAAGGTGAGGATGTCAGCACGATTATGTGTACCAATATTTACACACCATACACACTTGTACAGTGCTGCTTATTGGTGCTGTACTTGTACAGTACTACTCATTGTTGCTGTCACTTGTACAGAACTGCTTATTGGTGCTGTCACTTGTACAGTACTACTCATTGGTGCTGTCACTTGTACAGTACTACTCATTGGTGCTGTCACTTGTACAGTACTACTCATTGGTGCTGTCACTTGTACAGTACTACTCATTGGTGCTGTCACTTGTACAGTACTACACATTGGTGCTGTCACTTGTACAGTACTACACATTGGTGCTGTCACTTGTACAGTACTACTCATTGGTGCTGTCACTTGTACAGTACTACACATTGGTGCTGTCACTTGTACAGTACTACTCATTGGTGTTATAACAAGTCTGCTCTTCTCTCCTTGATGTATACAATAGCTGATGAAAGGGAAGTTGAGTATTTTTGGAGTGGACTTCCACAAGCACCTGGACGTGACCCACAGAAACATACCAGTCATTGTGTGCAAATGTATCTCTGAGATCGAACAAAGAGGTGTGTGTGGTGTGTGTGTGTGTGTGTATGTGTGTGTGTGTGTGTGTGTGTGTGTGTCATGCAGTTTACACTATGCTTAATGCAGACAGGAAATTGTTCCTCTTTTTATCCACTTCCTGCTACTTGCATGTAATCTGTTTTACTATGTGCATAGGTGCTTCCTGTACAGTGTGCCCTGTATTTCCTCCACTTCCTGTCTTCCTTCATGTTACATACATCCTGCATGTACCGTGGTATGCATGTGTACATGCATACTCCATACACTATACATACCATCTGTGTAGCTGGTACTCTTCGTGTTCCATCTCACCCCTCAGCTCTTGATGTGCAAGGTATCTATCGGCTATCGGGGGCCAAGAAGAAGTTAGAGAGACTTTCTCAACTCTTTGAAACAGCCGCAGACCGCTTGGACCTCACAGAGCAGAATCCTCACCTTGTAGCTTCTCTTCTGAAGATGTACCTCAGAAGACTGCCAGAACCTCTGATGACATTTGAACTGTACAAAGATTTCATCTCCATTGCTAGTGTGAGTGCTACATACATATGTACATACAGTACACACATACATACGTACATACATATGTGTATAATGTGTGTAACTTTTCATGCATGACTGCATGGACGGTTTGCCCTCAGCTACGTACTTTGAATGAGCCCTGCTTCATGCCACTACTGCCACTAAGTGACCCAATTCCAGACCAGAGCGGAGAGAAGGAAGTATTAATGCTTTATAATAGTGAATAATATATTGTCCGGACAAAGTGTTTTATCGAATTTTTCAAATGTCAATTTTACAGTTTTTTTGCTTGGGGAGGAATAATTACTTTTATTTCAGCTCTGTATACATTCTGGTATGTATGTACCAGAATATGTTCACCGTAAACCATCCTCGTCACTAAACCACCCACTGATATCTCATACGTACGTACATACAGTGAATACTCGTTAATCCGCTGCGATTCGTTTTCAAGGAATATGGCGGATTAACTGGATATTCATTGGTACTTGTACATTATAGTGGAACTGGGAAATTGTGGTAGATTAAAAGGTTTGGCAGATAAGTGGTGGCGGATTAACAAGAATTCACTGTATGTATGTGTATTTATGAGCCACATGTCCACCTACTACTGCCTACATATGTATGTAACAATGTCTTGCATCACTGTAGGAGTCTCTCCATGTTCTCCCTCTGAAGGAGGGAGCATCTCCAGAGGTACAAAGGGAAGCAGAGGAGTTGCTGCAGAAGTTGAAGGGCATACTCTCTCTTCTTCATCCTGAGAACTACTTGACTCTGCTCTGCCTTATTTACCACTTGAAGAGGTATGTTAATGTTTCAACTTTGAGTTGATCATGTGTTGATCATGTGTTGATCATGTGTTGATCATGTGTTAGTCATGTGTTAGTCATGTTTCACATATGATGCTTGTATTAATAATGTAACATTAAGTAGGTACCTCATTGATCCCTGATTGGTGTGCCATTAGTGCAGAACTTATACGTAATCAGTAGTGGGATGTGGGCGTGTCAATCTATTCCCACTTGCTGTAGTCAAGGTCCTTCACCTGCTGTGTTCTGATCGTGTTGTTGTCTTCAGTCCGTATGCGTTGCATAGTTGTGGTGTCTGTCATGTTCTACAGCTGTTGTTGTCTGATGTTCTACACCTGTTCCTGTGTTCTAATCCTATTGTTGTATTATTTCTGAACATGTTTCAAATTCTGGTCATGTTGTTGTGTTCTGTATAATATGTTATTTTGTTATTGTTTGATGTTCCACACCTGTTATTGTTTGATGTTCCACACCTGTAATTGTTTGATGTTCCACACCTGTTATTGTTTGATGTTCCACACCTGTTATTGTGTCATATTCCCCACCTGTTGTTGTATTATGCTCTACACCTACTGTTGTGCCATGTACGTAGTTTACATACGTAATTTCTTGTTCAATTTTCTTTCCACGTAATCTGAGGGCTGACTTTCTTTGTCAAAGTCTCCATTCTACTATTTCTGTATCAAACAGCACAATAATATTCAGCTTACAACGTTCCTGTTTGCTCCTCCTGTGACAGGGTGGCATCTCACAGCGCAGATAACCTTATGCCAGAGACTAACCTGAGTATTGTGTTCGGGCCCAACCTGCTGAAGTCCAAGGAACCTCAGAGCTCCCTGACTGCACTGGCTGACATGACCTACCAGGCCAAACTGGTGGAAATTCTGATATACCACTCCTCTGATGTGAGTAAGCCTTAGGGGGCTTTCATGTAGTCTTATGCAGCTGATGTACGTAGGTGGTCATTTGACATTTCAAATAACTGTTGATAATCCTCTCTGACTACAATAGCATGACCAGCAACATTCTCATACAATTTTTGTTTGTCTGTGAACTCTCTATTGTTGTACAATGATCCTCTCTTTTGTAAAATAATTATCCTCTGTTGTTGTGCAATGTCCTATGCGATCCTCTGTTGTTGTGCAATGCCCACTGTGATCCTCTTTGTTGTTGTGCAATGTCCTCTGTGATACTCTTTGTTGTTGTGCAATGCCCACTGTGATCCTCCTTATTGTTGTGCAATGTCCTATGTGATCCTCCTTATTGTTGTGCAATGTCCTTTGCGATCCTCTCTGTTCTAATGTAGCTGTTTACTGCAACTGAGGAAGAAGTCTGGAGAAATGTGAACAGGGAAGAAGTGGAGGAAGTGAAGGAGATGTACATACCCATGGAGCTCTCTGAGCGGTGTCACCAAATGGACGAGATGGACGAGAGTGAGTTGCCCTTAAGGCTTGAGTACAGATGTGATATACTCTGGGATAGCACTGAGGTACCAAAACGTCTGCAAGAAACTCATTTGTACATGCATATCTAGATACATGTCCTTAAATGTGCAGAATGAGGCTCATAGAGATTTTGATATTATATGTAGTTCTACATCTGTACATACATACGTGTGCACACAATGTCTATAGGCTTATAATTGTAATTTTTTTCACTTATACTCTTTGTTGACTGCATCCGTATGCCATGTGTACACAGTAGAAGTATTGCATTTTATTCTCTACTGCAGGTGATGAAGATGTGGATACGCCTCCTAATACACCCCCTGAACGCCGTCTATCAAACCTAGATGATCTGACAGCTATCTTGTTGACTATCAACGGTGAAGATGATGTAGAACCTCACGTACATGAGGGCATGGTTGCCGGAAACAATCTTTCCCAGGATTATTTGAACGTCTCTGGCAGAGGGAGTGGGCGGAAGTCAGCATTGTCGCTGCAGAGGATTCTCACCCCAGTGGGGGAGGAGTTAGCTAGTACACAGTCTGTTGTTACTAATATTTCTCAATCTGAAAGTCACAATCTGGAGTCGGAACTGGTTGAAATGGACGTCTCAGGTATGCATGTGCTGTGTGAACACTTTAACAAGGAGTCTGCACACGCACGCACGCACACACACACACACACACACACACACACACACACACACACACACACACACACACACATGTTGTAGAACATACCACGTGTACTGATGAATGTGGAAGATACCTATAGTACCTACGTATGCTTGTTAAATTCATACTTGTGTTTGCAGTTGCATACTCGAGTATATGCACTGCTATCATTACTTTGTGGATCCTCAAGAGTCAACTACCCTACAATCCACAACAGTCTTAACCAGACACTCTGCATACTGCTGTGTTGAAGCTTGTTTTACAAGTTGCAAAATTGTTTTCTATTTCATTTTCCCAGATTGTGACAGCGACAGCTACGAAGGACAGAGTTGTGATGGCTCCCTATTCAGTATGCCTTTCAGTGATCTGGGAGAACCTTCAGTCCCCACGTCCACCATGAGCCTCCCTGTGCTACAGAATTCCAAGCATACCAGTTCACCTGACATTTTCGCTGAATCAGATTGTTTGGGAGGCCTCGATCGTAAAGAGAGACTACGCAATGCAAGAAAGAGAGACAGAATGACCAAAAAGCCGTTAGAAGTTGCAGATGACTACAACGATAGCACTCTTGTCAGGGAACCAACTAGCAGAGAAGAAAAGGACAAAATATCACCCAGACCTTCGCTGGAGCCACTACAGATTAGTCACAGTGAGGATGAGGAAGGTCCTCCAAGGGGACTCTCTTCCCCAGTCAGAGCCGACTTTCTCTCTTCGAGTGCAAGCGTGGATACAACACCTGATCGTAAAGTTGTAACTAACCAAGATGGTGAAACTAGCTTGAGTGACCAGCAGGAGCAGGTTGAGCAGGACCACTCTGTTTCTGACAGTGCTCTTCTTCCTCCGATTTCTCCATTAGATGGTGAGGGGGATTTCTTCAAGCGTGGTGATAAATCGAGAATTGGCGTGCGTTCACACTCTTATCCTTCTCGACCAAAACACGTCTCGGATCCTCACTTGAGATGGACAACTCCTCAAGGTAACGAGTCATCGGTGTCTCCAGTCAACCTGGCTGATTACATCCCAGACCATCCACACAGTGTGGTGGAACCAAAGAGCGACCTGGATAATCCATCTGAAGATCAAGGTGATGGTGACCACATTGGTCATCCCAGTACGAGAAACCCAAGTGAATCTTGTGAAAAGGACTCACTTAGCGAACAGTCTGTTATTTCCATCCATCAGTTAGTCACTCCTGATTCTGGCAACGAAAGTACACACACTGGTGACATTAGAGGGTCCTCCTCTGTAGGAGACCTCTTGGAAGGAGAAAGAAACAAACCACTGTCCATCCCCAACGAACTCGAAGGAGAAGATGATGGAATTGGAGTGTCCCCATATATTAAGAAAGAGGAATTCTTTCAGCTTCAATCACCAGTGTGGGAAGGAAGTTCTGATAACTCTGACAAGACCCACACACTGTCAGAAGCCAAAGACAGCAGCCTCTCTGATGATATTGAGCAATCCACTCTGGAGAGAAAGAATACAAGCAGATCCCTACAAACTGACTGTTTAGTTGTCACCACAGACGAAGACCAGATTTCAACAGAATGTGAGCATTCGGATGACAATCATGATAAAGATGGAGAGATAACATCCAATGGCTCCCCAAAGGAAGAAGAGGTTATATCGGACCACAATGTTGACAGTGGATCTGGAATAAAGTCTTCTGAATCACTGGACCAAGTTAAGCAGTTGCCTCCACCAACTATCACATGGCGATCTCTTGGTAGCCAATCTCAAAGTCTGCAACGCGCCGATCTGTTTGAGGATGCATTTGCTACTGAAGGAAAGCTGTCTTATAGTTCGTTTCAACCCAAACTCCACAAAATATCTTCATCCACCTCTCTCATAACAGAACCTATGATTACAGACAAAAAGAGACAGAGAACAAGTAGCGAAGCAGATCTTCTGGTGGATAAACTAAAGGCCATGGGAGCACAGACTGTGACAGAGAGGATCCAACAATGGAGAGAGAGAGAAGTGAAAGCTTCCAGACAGGATGAGGGCATCAGTCATCGCCAAAAACGGCAAATGCGTCAAAGAAAAGTACAGAGTTGCTATGACATTGACCTTTCTGATCCATCGGATTTCATCACATTGAGTCAGCCCTCATCCAGAGAACACCATTCCCAGTCCATAGACTTTGGGGACACACTGATAACAGCGTCATCCACTGAAGAACACAAGGACATGAATTTCAGACAATTTCTACAGAAGTTAAAAATGCCCGATTCTCAGAACCAAAGCTTTGCACAAGACCAACCTCTACATTCAGAGAATGCAAGCGATTGAGTGTACCCCTGTGGATCAAGAATAATCAGCTCCCTCCCTATTCTGTGGCATGCAAATTGAACCTTATCTACAATGTCCAATGCACTCATGTGTGTGTGTAACGTACATCCCAACTCTGTGTGTATAGGATCCAAACAAATTATTTTGTGCTTGTTCTCTGACTGTTAATTGTAAAGCAGTGCGGCATTGTACTGCTGTTCATTCTGCTTCTAATTGTAGTTCTCAAATTGACAAATTATTAATTTGATCTTTTTATCAAGTGCATATTATTATCTTATTATATTATTATGTATATACATACTCACTATTGTTATACTACTGATGCTATTGTAATAATTATTGTGCAATGTTATGGCTGTCACTAGTTAACACTATACAAAATGCAACTCTATCACCTATACCGGCATTAATAATAATTATTATTAGTGTGTATAATATAATATAATATACTGTATAAAACACTATTCAATAAGATACATAATAATAATAATTATAATATAATGACAATATAATATAATGTAATGACGCTTTGAAAATATAATTTTGTGGTTGAGCTATGATAACGCTAATACGATGTGCTCATTCTAATGAGATTCATAGTGATTGAATGAGAATCACGTGCTCCAAGGCCAATCAAATTTCCGGATGCAAGTCACAACATCACACCCCAGATTGTGACCTCCCCAGCGAAGAAGAACGGAAGCTCTTGATCCGTTTTGTAGTGTGCTTCGAAGAGATCCTCTTTTATTTTTCCATCATCAACAGAGTCATCCAATACTCTATATTTGATTCAAAATCAACCAGGTGAGTTGTTTGTTAAAAGGTTACAGCCTTTGCTATCGTGCAAGCCTCATTAAGCTGCTATGTAGTTAAGGTAACACGTCGTTGTAGGTCGATTTGTTCCTATTGCTGTCCGAAACTACGACTTTGGTAACAATATGCATGGCTTCCGAAGGTCAATCGGTCTACACCATTCGCAGCAGCTAGGGTTACATTGTAAACGGGCGGGGGGTGGTGGCGGTTTGTATGAAGGAACATCTCCATGGATACATCTGCCCCCGAGTACTGTACATAATATTGTGCGTGAAACTCTAACAGGGCTTAAACAGTGTTTCGTGGATGTATTCCAATTTGTTCGTATTGTGTGTGTGCTCGTCTTATCAGTAGAATCCGATGAAGTGCTCGGTCGAGTCGCTCGACGAGCGATATCCGATATCCGCCCCCTTGACTCCCTACAATACTGGTTCAATATGAATTTTTGGGAGATGATACTCGCTGTATGGTGTGTATGTACCTTTTCTCTGATGCTGCTATATTTGTCATTTTGCTCTGTTGTCCAAATCGGCTTATGCAAATATCCCATTTGCTACAGTAACCTAACCCAATAAGACCATCTTTGTAGTCACAGAAGGGGAGTGTGTGTTTGTAAAGCTCGTGATGTGTCACATTGGTCACCCTATTAGGTAGTTCCCAAGCAATACATGCTCAAAACTGAATCCTTTGTGTGTGGTGTGTTTGAATGCACATAATATAATATATCTCATCACACGACTCCTTCCACTCCACTGACCAGAATAATTATTGTAATTTAAAAGTATCTCAGAACCTTCCTTTGAGATGGTGATAGTGAATCTATAATTCTTAATGCACTTGTTGCTTCCCATCCATTCATGAGCTGTGTATATGTGTATGCTCAATGGGCTGTATTATCCATCCCTGTACTGGTTTAGTTTGGATTGCAACCCTCCTCGACCCCAATATTTACAATACAGTCCATTTGATCCATTTATGAACTGTGTATTATTATAAATATTATTATTTTGCTTGTCTATGTAATATGTATTGTTTGTTTGTGTTTACCATGGTATGTAATCTCCCTGTGATGTGTGCCTGTGCATGGCTGGAACTAAACACACAGAGGTACTAATTATGACAGCTTTGTGGTGACTTATCAGTGTGTGTGAGTGTGATAGTCACACCTTCCCTGTCAGCACACACTACCTGACTCCACTGTCTCTGCTGGGAGGTGTCCATTGGTCAAGGTGCTCTGATGTCATGTAAACACCTAATTCTGATAACATACTTGTCATGTACTATACCTTATACCCTGTTCACACCAGTATGGGTGGGTAGTGGTGTGTAGGCTAAGGCTATAGACATCAGTATCAATGAGGTATACACATGGATCATTGCCAACATTAGTCCACACTAGTGGATGCCTATCCACACATTGTTCAATAATCCTTGATAACCATGTTTATCAGGGGCTGTCTGTATCTATAAGCTATTTTATCTATCTTTTGTGTGCATCAATTTGTTTCTTCCTATACCCTTCATTGTGTGCATTTCCACTTCACTATAGGTTGTTACTGGCTGCAATGAAATTGACGTTTCTCTTATTTTTCTGTATCACTTTACTAAAAGGTGAGTTGGTAAATTGTTCATTTATGTTTTTTGTTTCATATATTCAAGATAACATGTACTTACTTGTTCATGATGATTTATCTACACCCTCTTTAATGCTCAGATTCTGTAGAGTCTTGTCCTGATGGTTTCCATCAGATGCCCGTAGCAAACTGTCCTGAAACTAGATGTTATGAGTTCTATGAAGCTGGTCAAACCTTCCAACAGAACAGAGAAGAGATTCAAGCATTTTGTTCAGGTCAAGCCAACAACAACTTCAACGGCATGGGAGGTCTCCTGGAGTTCCGGACAATGGATGAATTTAATCGCGTCAGACAGATTCTGCAATCCACCCAACCAGAGACCCCTTACCTCACGTCACTGATGTACAACTCAGGAGGGACACTGGTGTACGTGAATGGTGCTAACACTAGTCCAGCCTCTGGAACTGTTGATACAAGTCTTCCTCTAACTGGAACTCCCAACACCTGTGTGGGAATTGGGGTGACTGGAGGCTCTATTGACCTGGTTGTAGTCGAGTGTGATACACCTCAACCGTATATCTGTGATCTTACACTGGCAGGTGTGTGTGTGTGTGTGTGTGTGTGTGCGCGTGTGTGTGTGTGTGTTACTATAACTTGTAACTTCTTTTCGAGTTCTACTCTCCCATGTTGCTTGCATTATTTGCAATTGATCCAATCATTCTCTCACACCTCAGGTATATCAGCTCCCTTGCTGACTGGAGATGACTTCCGCTATGTCGGTCCTGATGGCCAGATCACACTGAGATGTGAATTTACTGCTTCTAATGCAATCGTTGACGTTGTCTGGCTGCGAGATGGTGTGGACGTGACAACACAGTTTGATTCTGGATCATACACCATCACCCAATCTCCAACCACATCCAGTGACCTTGTGTTCACCTCATTTGATGGCAGCGAGCATGCTGGTGCCTACCAATGTTCATTGTCAGCACGGTTGGGGAGTTTGGTCTCTAAAAGAGTCTCAGTATCGAGTGCAGGTGTGTGTGTGTGTGTACATGTGGTTGTGTATAAGCAAGTTTACTTAGATCGAAATGAACTTGAAAAATGTATGTACTATTGCAACATTGTGTATGTATACACACATGCTCAGATGTGTAGTTAAACATTATATGGCTCATGGATAATAGGAAGGGTCCTTAGGGTGATTTACTTGATTATGGAGTTAATGGCGTAGTATTGTACTGATGTGTATATTGTGTTGATAGATCTGAATGAATGAATATTATTATATTGCTGTTTACGGATTCCTGTTTCATCTACACAGTTGTTCCGGTGATTCAAAATGGGCCACAAGATTTATCAGTCCCTGAGGGAAGCATAGCATACTTCAGCTGCTTGGCCGATTCCTCCGTTGTCCCTCCCCCCAGTGTTACCTGGTCCAAGGACGGTGCTGTACTGGACATATCGGACGGGACCAAATACATGGTCAACACCAGAAGTGGCCGTCTGTTCATATCTAATGTTGTGGCTGCTGATGGAGGGGTCTATTCCTGTCAACTAGAGAACATCGCAGGATCGTTCACCAGCAACCCTGGAGGAAGACTGACAGTGAACAGTGTAACAGGTACGCCGTGTGTCTCTGCATGTGCTTCAATATTCAACTCAGTCTTGTGTTGTTCCTACATATACTTAATTATAGTTCATAATCATGTTGGCTATCAGGTACTATGTATGGACATACGTACGTATGTACATATTTACATGTAGCTACATATTATCTACATGTTATATGTATCATATCTATTTTGCAGATCTAGTTCCCGAATATCTGCTAGAGCCTAACATTGATACTGAAATCATCAAAATTCTCAAAGGAGAGGATTTGACTGTGGAATGTGTGGCTAAAACATCGCATCCGAATGTCAACTATGTCTGGACTATTCCGAATGGTGGAACATCGTTCACCTCTCTGACTTATGCCTATCGTAACAGAGGAGCCAGTCCTATTATTTCTGCCTATTTTGGGAATCTAGTCGAATCCAACATTGATTTAGACCAAGCCGGGATGTACACAGTCCAGGTACGTCTGCAAGGGATCAATGCCAGTGACCCCGAGGGGGTAGTGAATGCCAAGACCAACGGAGTTGTGGAAGTACAAGTTCAAAGTGAGTTTGGTACAGAAGAGTGATGGGCTGACAGGCTCATGGGTACATGAAAGTGTGAGGCAGGGAGGTTTAATGTGTTTGTAGGAGACTTCATTTCAGACTATTGGAGATATACCTATGTGTATATGGGTTAGTTAGTGTCAATAGTAGGGTCACACCTCTGTTCGGTATTTGTTAAATGGAATGCCTACTTTATATATCTTACCTATGGATCTGTAGTGGAATATCATCTACTAATTGTGTTGAGGTAGTCATATTTTGTATATTTTGTAATGCCTACTATTTATACATTTTTTGTATATTTTGTACATATGCAGCTTTTCCAGCCATAACGTCTCTTGATAACAGTCAGACTGTTGAACTTGGTCAAACAACCACTTTCACCTGTGAGAATACTGGTATACCCACTCCAAATGTGGTTTGGTTCAAGAATGGTACAGTGATCCAAAATAACGCAGATTATATCATATCTGGTAATCAGTTGACGATCAGTAATGTCCAACCCAATGACCTGACAAGCTTCCAGTGTTTGGTGTCCAATGAAGTTGGTACGGTTATAAAAGAGTTGTTTCTCTGTGGACAAAGTGAGTATCTGTAGCAGCATCTTGTGTTGGTTAACACTCTGCATGGTGTACACTTGTCACACATGTCATTATTCTCACTCTACAGATGGAGTTCCAGGATTGGTCACTGTAGCAGTGGAGCCTTTCACTACTACAAGTGTGAGGATCAGATGGGACCCACCCACACAACCCAACGACGATATTGAACTGCTGACATACGATGTATACTTCACACAGAGTGGGACATCTTCCTCACAAACGTTCGATATCACCTCTCTTAGTCCTCAGGACACAAGAGCATGGAATGAGCGTTCTTTTATCATTGAGCAGCTCAGTCTCGAAGTCTCTGTAGTTGCTGTAGTGGTAGCTAGATCTCCACAAGGAGAAGGTGCTAGACCAAGTCCAAACCAGGCTGCTGTGGGATTCACATTTGGAGAAGGTGACAATGCTTGGAACATGCATACAACATGCCTACTTGTGTGTAAATTGGTCAATTTGTCTGTGTGAGTGGATCAACTGATCAGTTCTGTTTTTTAACACTCCTACTCTCAGGCCCAACCCAGGCTCCTAGAAATTTTACTATCACTCGATTGGACTCTGGTAGAGTACAAATGACTTGGGGTCGACTGGTCAGCACTCGTGGTGTTGCTCACGATATCACATACTACAGAATAGAGTACAGGTTGACCAGAACAGATGTCCAGAATCCCCCAACCATCGTGTATGACACCTCATCCAATGATCCCAGTACGATCATCGACATTCCACAGGACACTGCTACCATGCAGGTAGTTGAGGGCCGAATACAAGGTGTGACACAAGTTAGAAGAGAACCAGACGCTTTTACGTTCGGTCCTTTCTCGGGTTATGTAACAGAAGACAACATGCCAACGACAGTACCCCCAAGTGAGTTGATATGTACACATTGGTGCAGTATGTACATATGTAAATACATACTATGTCAGCTCTCCCTTTCAACCTCACCACACAACACACCTACCATCTTTCGCCCTTCCCATGCAGTTCCACTTGATCCTTTGCCGATTGTTCTCGGGGTTGTCATCCCTGTTGTTCTAATCATAGTCATCGCATTCATCGTTGTATTAATGGTGCTGTACTGGTGGGACAGGTGAGTGCATACATACACATCTGTATATGCGTTAAATGTGCACTACAGATCAGAAAGAGAATTTTGTGATGGATCAGTACATACGTAATTCATGGTGTAGCTGTTAGAATTCGCAGTTTTGAATTACGTCTTATGATATACATGCTCTTCTTGTGTGCATTGGTGTGTAGTTAGAGTTAAATGTACCGTTTTCATATGCTTGTTAGACGTCAGCGAGGAAGGTACTACCCGGGAAAGGAAGAAAATATCAGAACAGATTTGGACAAGGAGCTGACCAACAACAATGGAACACATGGCTGGGAGCCTGATCATGAAAAACCATCTCTTGGGGACGACGTGTAGACCAACCACCGGAGTTTTCCCCTTATCTTGCTTAGCATCTTAATTTTATATCATTACTGCTTATTGTCACCACCTAACTCCCCACGTCCTAATGTTTGTTTGCATCACTTGCCCACCATCACAGAACAGCCAGTGTAGAGTAATGCATGAATGTTTGCTCTTGTGTTCAGTGTTCTTAGTGGCTTCTCAACTAAATCATTATTTTGGACCCTAACATAATTATTCTATGAGTATTTTTGTATTAAGTCTGACTATAGCAAGTACCTGATCTATCTATGCAGTATTGGCTTTACCTATTTATCCATAGGAGACTCAATGTACCTCTGTGACGATGTGTGTGTGTGTGTGTGTGTGCACGCGCGCGTGTGTGTGTGTGTTATTTAAATCTATGGTATTCGTCACAACATGTTTGTGTATCAGTCTTGCTGCGACGCGTTCTTCACCTTCCGCTAACAAATTCCTCAGTTATCGGAAAGATGGATCGTTGCGGCCAGCACTAAAATTTGCTTATTTTTGACTCGAATATTTAGATATGTTACGGTACTGTGCGAAGGAGTGAACACGGGAATGCCGATTTACCGCGACAACGAGTAACATTGTTGGATTGTGGAATTCTTCTGATTTCTCTTTTATTGCTCAATCTTGGCACCCATTGAAGTAGGTGTTTTCGGTATAGTTGGATCCTTAGCAGGTTAGTCATGGTCTCGTCTCGAAACGTGTTGGTTTTGTTGTCGATACAAGCGCCCAAAGGTGGCGTCCCGATGTTGATGCGAGTTCCTTTCATGACGACGAATGCACGGCGCAATAATATTCGAGGAGCGCTGGTTACAGAGTGTTCACAGATGTTCAATGAGATTGATCGAGTGTATACGTACCAGCCTGGACAGTGACTACACTAAGTCACGACCGCTCGCCAGGTCCCGCTACGACATGACATTCAAATTCCCTCTCTGAATTCTCAGCGCTTCATGTAATTGTAATAGCTCATTTGATCCTCCGCGGACCAGGGGTAGTGTGTCTGACCTGCTGTAAACATTAAGTCCAAGTAGCTATATATTGTCATCAACCAACTAAACGTTTGCTTTTGTCGGTTTTATAGGGCATTTTATGTCGTTGATCGCTTTAATTCTATTGATTTTCAATATAAGTGGTGGATTATTAAATGTTCGAAATTGCCACACCTTTCAATTTAATGCCTTTTGTATTATAATTACCATTCACTGGGATACAATGGTATTGTAGTCAACCTACACTTACATGTGGTTGACATGCAACTACATATGAACTATGGTTCGTTTCTGATTTCTTTTTTGCTATTGTCAACGCCCATTAAATTTTGAATTGTTTTTTCGCTTGTCAACTTCCAAAAACTTGACAGTTTACTCTATACAGATAATCTATCGTGTGTAATCAACATCTCTTTCATCCCCATCATTGTGAGTGCGACCAAGGACATTGATATGACACTCACATTCCTGTGTTTCGTGGGTCCGCCACCACAAAGAATGTGCTCAATTGGATTCCACACATCCCAGCCCACCAAATGTATCTCAGCTATGAATCCCGTGCGCCATATCTTCCCATGTCTATAGCAAGAGTAAAGTAGAGCTGTCTCCTGTGTCACTGAGAGGGTACCTGTACATGAACTCATAATATTTGGTTACAACTCCAATTCAGATGCAATCCTCAACTATCACAATTGGTTTGTGCCCTGAACATAATTCCCAAAGAACTCATATGTATGTAGCTTCACCCAATGAGACAAAGAACAGTGGCTGTAGTTCCATCACTTCTGGTTTATGTTTCATTTAATCCTATCACAAAATCTGTCCAATATAGGAAGATTGAATGTTATTCTGTCCGTCCAATAAGTAAAAGATTGAGTTATTTTCAAATAATGTGGACGAGATATGTAGCCTTCATATCTCATCGAATGACATATTAGCCATGTAACATGAACAGCGATAGGATTGGTACTACCCTAGGATATCTTCATGGGTCTCCTTAAATGGTAAGAATAGGGTATGGGAACCAGCATGATACGTATTGTTACCAACTATATACAGTACTATACAGTTAAACTCATAAAAAGTAATTGTGTGAGCAATCAAAGTGTGTGCTTTGTGAGGCTGTTCATTGTAAATTCATTAGAAGGAAACAGGGTATAATTGAGAAATCGTAATATTACTTAATACTACGATATATTGTTGGATATTACATACTAATATGTGCGATATATTGTTGCATATCACGTTATTGCTGTATCCGATCAGTTCAAAATGTGCCACCTCAATCGTTTCACTGGTTCATGCATGCATTGTGTATGCTTATGTATGTACTACTCCAGTGTACAGTGGCTACTACTATACTGTGCAACAACTAACAAGTGTCTCTTTGTGTACTGTAGCAGTGTTGGGACTCCTGTTGATCAAGCCGGCCATCAGCATAAGGGAACATTCCAGCCATGTTACATCTGACGATAACGGTGTTACTTTCCACATTCTTACCCCTCGGTGAGTTTACTGATGTTTCTCAGCACATGCACATGTCTTGCATTTACACACTTGTTCTCAAGAGTGTGTATTCTGGGGGATTTTGCAAACTACTTTGAATCGAATTCACAGACATTTAATCAGTCCTCACTTTCTCCTCCAAGAGACCACTTGTAGGGATACAACTGTACAGAGACATGAACTTCAATCCAGTTATCCATTTGTGAAATATCCGTCTTGAGAAAATCATACCACACAGTGCTGGTAGTGCAATAAGTGTCATCGTACGTACGAGATAGGCCCACAGATCCACCACTTGTAGGCAGGACATACATCATTGAATCTAAATAGGATTGTAACTTGAAATTGCTGATAATAATAATGTTAAGTGTCACAACTTCAGTAAACGCTGCCTATGGTCCTGGATCGGTCATGTATTGCTTCAAATAAGTTTGAATTCAAGAGAGTTTGGAGTGGTATGGGTTCATACCACTCCAGTGAACCTTGTCCACCTACAAAGTATTACATATTACTCAATATGTACACTTGTACACTCATACAATCAACACATCAGGCCTTTCTGTATCATGTATAACTTCTATTTATGTATTCTCCAGCATATGCAGAATGCCCCAATGGTTTCCATCAGATGCCTGTAGCAAACTGTCCTGAAACTAGATGTTATGAGTTCTATGAAGCTGGTCAAACCTTCCAACAGAACAGAGAAGAGATTCAAGCATTTTGCTCAGGTCAAGCCAACAACAACTTCAACGGCATGGGGGGTCTCCTGGAGTTCCGGACAATGGATGAATTTAATCGTGTCAGACAGATTCTGCAATCCACCCAACCCGCAACCCCTTACCTCACGTCACTGATGTACAACTCAGGAGGGACACTGGTGTATGTGAATGGTGCTAACACTAGTCCAGCCTCTGGAACTGTTGATACAAGTCTTCCTCTAACTGGAACTCCCAACACCTGTGTGGGAATTGGGGTGACTGGAGGCTCTATTGACCTGGTTGTAGTCGAGTGTGACACACCTCAACCGTATATCTGTGACCTTACACTGGCAGGTGTGTGTGTGTGTGTGTGTGTGTGTGTGTGTGTGTGTGTGTGTGTGTGTGTGTGTGTGTGTGTGTGTGTGTGTGTGTGTAGGCGTGTAGGTGTGTGTGTGTGTGTGTGTGTGTGTGTGTGTGTGTGTGTGTGTGTGTGTGTGTGTGTGTGTGTGTGTGTGTGTGTGTGTGTGTGTGTGTGTGTGTGTGTGTGTGTGTGTGTGTGTGTGTGTAGGCGTGTAGGTGTGTGTGTGTGTGTGTGTGTGTGTGTGTGTGTGTGTGTGTGTGTGTGTGTGTGTGTGTGTGTGTGTGTGTAGGCGTGTAGGTGTGTGTGTGTGTGTGTGTGTGTGTGTGTGTGTGTGTGTGTGTGTGTGTGTGTGTGTGTGTGTGTGTGTGTGTATGTACATGTATGTATGGATACATTGTGTGTGAGTATACTAATCTGCATAACTGTCACTCAAGTGCAACTCGTAAGTACTTTATATTTAACATTACACCAATGTCACCATCTATCACACCTCAGGTATATCAGCTCCCTTGCTGACTGGAGATGACTTCCGCTATGTCGGTCCTGATGGTCAGATCACACTGAGATGTGAATTTACTGCTTCTAATGCAATTGTTGACGTAGTCTGGCTGCGAGATGGTGCGGACGTGACAACACAGTTTGATTCTGGATCATACACCATCACCCAATCTCCAACCACATCCAGTGACCTTGTGTTCACCTCATTCAATGGCAGCAAGCATGCTGGTGCCTACCAATGTTCATTGTCAGCACGGTTGGGGAGTTTGCTCTCTAAAAGAGTGTCAGTACTAAGTGCAGGTGTGTGTGTACAGAACACATGTGTATACACCTTCTATTAATAGCAAGGAGTATAATATATTATTTTGTTAATTGAAATTGTCTGGAGGTATGTATTATAATGATGCTCTATGTTGAAACACGACATGCCTACTTGCTCCTGGGATTCGATATTATTAGAACATATTCCATGTCACATGTGTGTCATTGAGCTGAAATGCTTTTGTCCTGCCTTTCAGTTGCTCCTCAGATTAGAGGAAATCCACAAGATGTATCAGTCCCTGTTGGAAGCATAGCATTCTTCAGCTGCTTGGCCGATTCCTCCATTGTCCCTCCCCCCAGTGTTACCTGGTCCAAGGACGGTGCTGTACTGGACATATCGGACGAGACCAAGTACACGGTCAACACCAGAAGTGGCCGTCTGTTCATATCTAATGTTGTGGCTGCTGATGGAGGGGTCTACTCCTGTCAACTAGAGAACATCGCAGGAACAATCACCAGCAACCCTGGAGGAACGCTGACAGTGAACAGTGTAACAGGTACACCGTGTGTCTCTTGCTGTATTGGCTTTTGCTGTATTCAACTACAAAAAATATATATACATGTATGATCCATGTACAATATGTACAGTGAATACTCGTTAATCCGCTGCAATTCTTTTTCAAAGAATAAGGTGGATTAACAAGTTTGACGGATTGACTGGATATTCATTGGTACATGTACATCATATTGGTACTGGGAAATTGTGGTGGATTAAAAAGATTGGCAGATAAAATGGTGTTGGATTAATGACAATTCACTGTACCACACAGTACAATACAGTTTATACACTCAGCCTTTGTATACTTTCGTACTACCCTCTTAGATATTGGGCCAGGATATCTTCTGGTACCTGACTCGGACACCACAACCATAAAGGTGCTGGAAGGAGAAGAATTGACAGTGGAATGTGTGGCTGATACATCCTATAGTAACGTTGACTATGCCTGGATCTTTCCTAGTGCCACCTCACAGTCAGGCAGTAATGAGGCTATCACTCTGAATTACCGCAATCGTCCTACAAGGCCATCTTACTTCGGGAATCTGGTTCTTTCCAACATTGAGTTGGAGAGGTCCGGGGAATTCACCTGTCAGGTGCGCTTGATTGGAGCTGGAGTTAATGGTACCGACATAAATGCTCAAACCAATGGGGAAGTCATGGTGGAAGTTCAATGTGAGTGTGTGAACTAGCTGCGTTCCCTTATTACACGACTCAGCATCCCACAAGTACAGAAACTGTCTCAGATTATTACAAATCTCTATGCTGAGGACATCTCTGCATTGAGGATGGAAGATTAAGGTCCTAAAGTATCCTTAAAAGAGATATTTCATATAATTTATAACATAATTTTGTACTTAATGCTCGGATAAGCATAATGTAGAGCATTTGTCTGGTGATGCTGCACATATTTATTTGTGTATTTTATAAGATGGCTGTACATGTTGTATTGTATTTTTCTGTAGCTTTTCCAGCCATAACGTCTCTTGATAGCAGTCAGACTGTTGAACTTGGTCGAGCAACCACTTTCACCTGTGAGAATACTGGTAGTCCCACTCCAAATGTGGTTTGGTTCAAGAATGGTACAGTGATCCAAAACAACGCAGATTATATCATATCTGGTGATCAGTTGACAATCAGTAATGTCCAACCCAATGACCTGACCAGCTTCCAGTGTTTGGTGTCCAATGAAGTTGGCACAGCTGTGAAAGATTTGTTTCTCTGTGGACGAAGTGAGTATCTGTAGCAGCATCTTGTGTTGGTTAACACTCTGCAGGGTGTACACTTGTCACACATGTCATTGTTCTCACTCTACAGACGGAGTTCCAGGATTGGTCACTGTAGAAGTGGAGCCTTTCACTACTACAAGTGTGAGGATCAGATGGGACCCACCCACACAACCCAACGACGATATTGAACTGCTGACATACGATGTATACTTCACACAGAGTGGGACATCTTCCTCACAAACGTTCGATATCACCTCTCTAAGTCCTCAGGAGACAAGAGCATGGAATGATCGTTCTTTAATCATTGAGCAGCTCAGTCTCGAGGTCTCTGTAGTTGCTGTAGTGGTAGCTAGATCTCCACAAGGAGAAGGTGCTCGACCAAGTCCAGAGCAGGCTGCTGTGGGATTCACTTTTGGGGAAGGTGAGAATGCTTGGAACATGCATACAACATGCCTTCTTGTGTGAAATTGGTCAATTTGTTTGACTGTGTCTGTGTGAGTGGATCAATTGATCAGTTCTGTTTTTTAACACTCCTACTCTCAGCCCCTACCGAAGCTCCTAATAATTTCGCTATCACTCGATTGGACTCTGGTAGAGTCCAAATGACCTGGGATCCACTGGTCAGCAATCGTAATGTTCCTCACGACATCACATACTACAGAATAGAGTACAGATTGACCAGAACAGATGTCCAGAATCCCCCAACCATCATACATAACACCTCATCCAATGATCCCAGTACGATCATCGACATTCCACAGGACACTGCTACCATGCAGGTAGTTCAGGCCCGAATACAAGGTGTGACACAAGTTAGAAGAGAACCAGACGCTTTTTCGTTTGGTCCTTTCTCAGCTTATGAAACAGAAGACAACAAGCCACCAACACAATTCATACGTGAGTCGATATGTATTTGTGCGATATGTACATGTGTACTATGACCTGTCAGCTCTCCCTTTCAACCTCACCACACAACGTACTTACCATCTTTTGCCCTTTCCATGCAGCTCCACTGGATCCTCTACCAATTGTTCTCGGGGTTGTCATCCCTGTTGTTCTAATCATAGTCATCGCATTCATCGTTGTTTTACTGTTACTCTACTTGTGGGACAGGTGAGTTCATCTGCATGCACACATGATAGAGTCTACTAGTGTACACACATACAAATACATTATAGAATCAAGTAATTTGAGTTTGAAATTTGTGGGGGTGCCGCCCCACACTCAACACACTTTAATGTATCTTTTAAGTCCAAAATACTCTTCAGTGAGGATGATACTTTTGGTCAAGCCTTTGCACTTGAATTTTGGCCCAATTTATTATTCACTGTTTCGTAATCAGCCATACTTTTTCATACATAATTGTGAAACAAATTCACTGCAGAAAGTATGTGTAGGAACACATTATAAATATATATTTATTTACAAAGCAGAAGTTAAATGAAAGTAAACCTGAGTTGGGTAGCTACCTCATTATGTACAATGAATTCTCGCTAATATCCACTGTAATTCATAAATAATTGACATCATGATATACATACATTATTACTTGTTAGATATCTGTGGAGGTGTTGGTGTGTGTTCTAGCTCCAAAAACAATCGTGTCGAAACCTTACAAATCCAATGACCTGTTTACTAACATGGGGTGATTTCCAGCTGCTTACAATTAGCATCATTATCATGCCATTTTCATGTTTTTGTTAGACG